>JASANF010010794.1:0-72941 GCA_030248245.1 Trissonchulus sp. WLG1_4
TCTACTTGGGCTCGGGCGCACGGTCACTTTTGCCCTCGTGTCCATCGCCTCTCGGCCTAAATTCCAAGAGCCCCGTAGTTCGTGGTTTAACAAGTGGCGACCGTGACAAAGGATTTTTGGGCCACGTGTGAAGCCCAAAATAGCTGCTTTTAAGCCCTAAGCCTAAATTTTTGTCGCTTTTGAGCGCAAATTTTTGATTTTCCCCACCCCTAAAATTTTTGAAAAGTTGCTGGAGCACCGCCAGCAACGAAGAAAACGAGTAAACGCAGCCCCTATAATTTTCCCTGTCCCCGGGAAAATTTTCCGAAACGGTTTTCTTGTGTTTTTGAGCGGGTTGGGGAGTTTTCTTTTTCAGGTGTATAAGAAGGAGAAGAAGTAGGGAACTTTCTCTGAGTAGAAAAAGGCTTTTAGAAATTTGAAAAAACTAAGTAGAATTAGCTAGGGAGTACGTAAATATTTCACAGGAAAAATTGGAAGTAAAAGAGAGCCTTTTTCAGAAAAATATATGTATATAATGTGCGTGTCTATGTGCTTACTGCTTGAGTCTTTACTGTCACTCAACACTCGACTTTTCAACTGGTCGTAACAACACAACTTAGACTCAACAACTGTCCAAAACACACTATATACGTATGTGGCAAAAATTCGAAATTTTGGGAAAAATTACACTAAGTCTCAGAAACAGAAAAATTTGGGCAGCACTTCCCCTTAGAAAATTGCTTTGGGGCTGCTGGAGGCTGCTGAATCCACTGAAAATAGAAAAACAATGATTTTCAAAAATTTTGTTTTCACTCAAAATTGGAAAAATTTCTATGTCTGAGCGCTCAAAAATAAAAATTGAAAAGGGGGACCCTTAGGGTGTTCGAAATTGAGTCCACCGGGCGTTGATTTCTGAAATTCCGAAAATTCGGGTTCGACCCGAAAAATTCCTAAGTCCTAGGAATTTGCTGACAAAACAAAAAGGGGTTCCCCACTAGGGCTTATTTTTCATTAGCCGGGGAGCGATTTAATTTCCAGGGGGTGGGGACAAAATTTGCTCAAAAATTTTGTTCAAAAACCTAAGTTTCTAGGCTCAGAAAAATTTGAGCAGCACTTCCCCTTAGAAAATGCAAAATGGGGGTGCTGCTGAAGGCTTCTTTTTGCCTGAAAATAGAAAAATTTCAAATTTTTGCCAATTATATACCTACGCTCAAGGGATGCAAATGTCAATTTTTAAAGAATTTTGCCAATTTTTGGCAAAATTCGAATCAGAATAAATATGGGGGTGGACTGTAACTAACTACACTATGTATCTGTGCTACTGTTTTGGTCCCTAAACGAAAATTTTGAAATTTCGTGAAGCTGGAGGCCAAGAGCGATTATATACTAGGGATGAAATTTAGGAGTTGAAGGTATATTTTTCTAAAAATATACCTGGGGAATTGTCTGCGTGCTGGTGGAGTCAAACTAAGTCTTGCTGCGCAACTTTTGAATCGGTATTTGCAGAATTTTGAGCCTTCTAGAGCAGCTCAGAACCGATTATATACGTCTCCGCGTATATAATCCCACTAAAGTGCAAAAATTTGAAAAATTTTGCAAAAATACGCGGTCAAGCGCAATAATAGTTCCAAATATAGGCTATGCTGCGTGCGTGGGCAAAAAGACCCGGTGAAATTCTGAGTATTGTAGCCGCTACGACCTTAAATGCGCGATTTTTGGTCGATTTTGACCAAAAATGAGGTGTGGGGGAAAAATTTTTCGAAAACGCTAGAAATTCCGGGAAAACGCTGATCGGTGCTAACGTACGCGATACCCTGAGCAAACTATAGCTGAAGAAAGCTAGCAAAAATACCGATTTTGCGGTTTTCTAGCGCAAAATGGGTAAAATTTTAGGCTTAGGGTCGGAAATGAGATGGGGAACAAAAATTTTTCAAAATTTTGCGTTTTTCCACTAAAACGCAATATTTCTATAGGTTTTCGGGGGTGCTGAGTCTTGTGGCGCTGTCAGAATTTCGTCAAAATTTGCGTGGGGTGCGCTATGGGGCTATTTTGGGGTCAAAATTGGATTTCGCGCGCAAAACGTGTTTTTGGCCGAAAAATGGCGAAAATTGAGTATTTCTGGCCGAAACTTCGCTCAGAGGTGCGCTATAGGGTGTAGTTACAAAGACTTTTTGGCCGGTTCTCAAATCTACAAATTTGAACCAAAATTCAAAATTTTTGAAAAATCGAAAATTTTTCGATTTTGGGGGGTATATCGGCCAAAATTTTCTGGAAATCCGGGTTTTTCACACCGGATACTTTTTCCAGAGCAGGGGAGGGGTGGGGCGCAACTTTTGAAAAAGAAATGGGAAGGTTTTATACGCTTTTGAGCGAGACCTGTCCCGAAAAATGCAAAAATTCGCTAGCGAGCGCCTCAGCGACGGGGGTGTCTATATACCCCCCGTGTGGAAAATTTTGGGGCTCTAAAATTCGAAACCCAGTTGTTTCTAGGGTTTCAGGGGCCGCGGAATCCGATTCTGGGGTCGGATTTTACCCTAGGTGGATTTTGGGCGCGCTACGGGCAGTTTCAGAAATGCCCGAAAAAATTTTAAATTTTGGGCTTAGGCTTAGGGTGGGGAAAATATCAAACGGGGTCCTAAAATTCTGGCCGTATAGCCTCTAGTACCAAAATTTGGTGCTGATTTCAGAAAAAATACCCTCCGGCCGCAAAAATGCCGTTGAAGGGGTCTGCGGGGGTCAAAATTTTTAAAAATTGAAAATTTTCATTTTTAGGCTTAGGCTTAGGGTAGGGGGAAAAATATTAATCTTATCGCAAAAATTCCGAAACTACGACCCCTAGGGTCAGAATTTTGCGCTGGTTCTTTTAAAAATGGTCTCCGGGCCGAAAAATGGCTCTAGAAGGTGGCCCCCTCAATTTTTGCCATTTTCAAAAAATTCGCTTCACGAAAAATTTCAAAAATTTTCTGAAAAAGGCTCTCTTTTACTTCCAATTTTCCTGTGAAATATTTAAGTACTCCCTAGCTAATTTTACTTAGTTTTTTCAAATTTCTGAGAGCCTTTTTCTACTCAGAAAAAGTTCCCTACTTCTTCTCCTTCTTATACACCTGAAAAAGAAAACTCCCCAACCCGCTCAAAAACACAAGAAAACCGTTTCGGAAAATTTTCCCGGGGACAGGGAAAATTATAGGGGCTGCGTTTACTCGTTTTCTTCGTTGCTGGCGGTGCTCCAGCAACTTTTCAGAAATTTTAGGGGTGGGGAAAATCAAAAATTTGCGCTCAAAAGCTACAAAAATTTAGGCTTAGGGCTTAAAAGCAGCTATTTTGGGCTTCACACGTGGCCCAAAAATCCTTTGTCACGGTCGCCACTTGTTAAACCACGAACTACGGGGCTCTTGGAATTTAGGCCGAGAGGCGATGGACACGAGGGCAAAAGTGACCGTGCGCCCGAGCCCAAGTAGAACGTGATCTAACGGTTGAAGACCGCCACAAACAGCCTAGAACTCAGATTCCAGCCCTCACTCAGGTTCGGGGCCCACGCATGGAATCTCTCCAAAATAGTTGCAAAGCCCTACAAAACACCCAACGCACAATCAAAATTAAAGACAACAAAACTCTTTTAAATTAATAAAATTTTTTGGAAGCCAAATAACAAAATATAACAAGCGGAAGAAAACGAGTAAAAACCTAACTCAAATCATTCCCTAAGCTCAGGGGAAGCTATTCCTAGTCTCAACGGCGCGCGAGGCTCTAACTACTTATCCCCGTTTCAAGTGCGTCGGCGCCACCCCCCCTGTTCACGACGTCTTCACCAGCTCACACACTGACTGTAAGCCAGTCACACCAAAGGACAATATATATTTTCGGCAATGCGCCGATTGGCCTAGAAATAGCTTCCCATTAAAATTCCGAATGAGAAATGTATAAAACTATTTAAATTGTTAAATAATTTATTTGAATTTGGGCGTTGCAGTGTGAATAGCTTCATGTTTTAAATGCATATATTCATATTCACATTTCTTGTGCTGAGTCACGATTCTACTACGCTGTAAGCCAAACAGCAAGCCAGAAAAACTACTGGCAGCCTTTCTAGTGATTTCTGAACTCAAGGGCGTTACACAGGGCGCTGCGAAGTCATAAAAACTGCCAAATATAAAGATAAAGAAACGCGTGTCTTGGCTTAACTCCGCGATTGTGAAACGTGAATAGGAATGAATTTTGAAGATGTATATGTCTGTATGAGTGCGAGAAGGCCTGCCTCGACCAGGGGGTGACCCCCGGTTTATAACACTTGGTCACGTGGTTTCCGCCCAAGGAATAAAACCAGACTCGAACAAAATCAATGCAGTAAAAAACTTTCCTGCACCAAAAACCCAGACTTATGTTAGGGAATTTCTAGGGTTAGCAGGGTACTACAGAAGGTTCATCTTAGATTTTGCTAGCATCGCTGCACCGTTACATGCACTGACCAGTAAGCATGCCAAATTTATGTGGACCGAAAACTGTGAAAAAGCTTTCAACGCTTTAAAAAATAAGCTGTGCGATTCTCCTATACTGCGTTACCCAGATACCAGCCTACCATTTATTATACACACTGACGCTTCCAAGATAGGTTTAGGCGGAGTGTTATCTCAAAAAAAGAGACAGAAAGAGCTATTTCGTATATGAGCAGAGTGTTGCAAAAGAGTGAGAAAAACTATACCATAACAGAGCTTGAAGCTCTTGCCGTAGTTTGGTCGTTGAAATACTTCCATCATTACGTATATGGGTACGAAGTTACCATTTGCACAAACCATGCAGCTTTAAAATGGTTATTAGAAACTGAACACCAGTCCGAGCGACTACGTCGCTGGGCATTGAAACTATCAGTGTACAACTTGAAAATAGTCCACAGACCTGGTAAGAAACACGCCAACGCCGACGCCTTATCGAGGAATCCAGTTTATACAGGCAGCGTTAACTTGTTAGTTGAAAATCGTCTCCGGCAAGAACAACGAAATGATTCTCATTTGGACCTATAATTGAATATCGCATTAATGGTGAATTACCAGAAAATGATAAGCTAGCACGTCAAGTCACTTTAGAAGCGCCTCACTATACTATAGAAGACAACACTTTATACCGACTTTATTGAAATAAACTATTACTAGAAGTAGGTAAGCAGCTTGCTGTTAAACCTATTTACCGCAAAAATGCATTTCTAGAATGTCATAGTAGCTTTTTGGCAGGTCATTTTATTTACAAAAAAACACTATGGCGCTTACAAAACTCATACTACTGGCTCAGTATGTATAATGATGTGAAACAGTGGTGTTTGGAATGTCTTCCGTGTAGCCGGCGTCGAATTCCAAACCCCCAAGTTCGGGAACCATTGCAGCCTATACCTGTGTCTGGTCCTTTTGACATGGTAGGAGTTGATGTAGTGGGACCGTTACCTTTGTCTCAAAGAAATAATTTATACGTAGTAGTTTTTATGGACTATATGACCAAGTACCCAAAGGCAATAGCCATACATAATGCCCAGGCGATCACTTTAGCTAATGTTTTCTTTGAATATATAGTTTGTCGACATGGTTGCCCTAGTACCCTTCTATCCGACCGAGGTGCAGTGATTTTGTCTGAAATTATGACAGAATTGTGCAAAATTATGCGAACTAGAAAAGTTTATACAACACATACCATCCTCAATGTAACGGCTTGGTGGAACGTTATAACCGCACACTGATTGATAATATTGCTAAGCTGATTGACCACGATAACGAGTGGGAAAACATCTAGCGCCTACTCTTTTTGCCTACCGTACAGCCGTTCATAGCTCAACTAACAACACCCCATATTATTTAATGCATGGTAGAGATCCAAGATTACCATCGCAGGGAGACTATTATCGCAATTTAAGCAACGTAGATGTCGAATCGTACATTATAACAACAATTAGTAATCTAGATACAGCGTGGCAAAATGCTAAGCAATCTATAGAACGCGCGCAATCTAACTACGCCAAGCATTATAACAGTAAGTCTCACACGCAGGAAATAGCTGTTGGTGATTTAGTTCAGAAGAGACTTAGAAAGCAACCAGGTGGAAAACTTTACAGCAAATGGAGTAAACCGTACCGTGTTGTCCGCGTTAGTGAACCTGATGTTGAGCTACAGCCACTAAACAATCCAGGTGCAAAGACAGAGGTGATTCACAAGAACAAAATTTCATTGTTTAGGGGAAGCTTTCTGGTTTCTTTAGTCCCAGAGTCAGAAATAGACGGAGAAAACAGTGGAAACAATAGTGAGCCCGAAAGTGATTTGAGTGAAAACGCATCAATAGAATTTTAATAAGTTAACTATTTGGTCACAACTCATGTCTATTATTTCCTTTTTACTCGTTTTAATTTCGTTGATTTTAACCTTACACAGTATACTGAATACTAGTAGTTCACAATCACGTAAATGAAGTCATTGAAATAAAATTTTTGCATGCTGCTTGATTTCTTATGGTGACTCGAAACACTCTGGTTTCCTTTGACACTACGAGAAGATAGTAGCATTCAAGTATTAAAGCGTATTAGAGTAAAAAAAACCTACTACTAAGAAAAGTATTCAGTTTGCTACGCTAGAACTGCGCTTGTTTTATTGTTTTTGTTTTCTCTACTATATAATAGTATGTAGCACATGTCGCACGTATCAATACCTTTTTATTAGATTAAGTAGTGTAAACTTAAGACTAGCCGTGTGAATTTCTAAACTAAAAAAATATACTTTTGCAAACCACAGTCAGCAGCTAATTAAATTTTTTTGGGATCATGAGCCGAAAATTGCAGCCATATTCACGTGCGTTGACAATAATTCCGTTTAAAGGGAAGCATGACTTTTTATCAAACTTCTATCAAACCAGAGTGCAGTGTTTTGGACGACAGTTCATGTCTTCTGAGCAGCTCTACCAGTTTTCAAAAGCTTTATATTTGAAGATGACAAATTTTCGGCTAAAATTGCTGCGGAAAATGACCCTCTCAAATGCAAGCAACTAGGCAAATTTATAAAAATGCCAAAGCACAAGTGGGACCTTATAAAAATTGTCGTGATGGAAGCCACCATTTACAGAAAGTTTCACTATGATGAGCAAATGAAAATGCGCTTGTTGGACACGGGAACAGCAATATTAGCTGAAGCAACAAAAGACCATTTTTGGGCAGCAGGCTTGACCCGTTTTGAAATACAGAAGAGCCAAACGGCAAATTTTCCGGCTGGCTGGGGAGACTTCTAGAAAAAGTTCGGCAGCAATTAGGAACAGATGAAAGGTGCCGAAAAATTCTAGTTGTGATGGACTCTCAGGGTCGACACCTTCCAGACCATCCTTTTGTTACCAAAATCGTTTTTCTTGGAGCAACAATTCAAATGCTATTGAAAATTGCACGTCTAGCGGGACACAAGGGATTCAAATTTTGTTGCGTCATTGGGGGCACTAACAATTTGCCAAAATACAGGGAACATATCCTAGACAAAGATGGTGGTCACGTTGCTCGAAAAACTGAATCGGTAGTTAGGCAATCTGTGGCTGGTATTAAACGATTCACGGCAGAGAACTCCGAAACTAATTTGATAATTGGCGAAATACTTCCACGCTTCAACGATGCACATGTCTACAAGAAACATAAGCTGACGCGCATCCAACGAGTGTTAAAAGAAACGAATTCGCGACTCGGAAATTTGATTGAGAATGAACGAAGGGACGGAGGCAATGTAAAATTACTGCTTCTGTATAGAGCATTTTCTAGCACAACTTTTTTCAAGAAAAATTCAATAATCAGATTCGGAGTTGATTTACATTTGAATGAGGTCAGGTCTGAACGCTTGTTGAACAGAATCCTTGAAGCGTGCTCTGCTTATTGAAATGCTTTGCGTCAATTCCAGCTATGTTTACTTCTTCACCGCTTATACTATTCGCTTACTTTCTTAATTTGCATCCGTTCGCAGCTGAATCATACAGGATTTCGCTTAAAAACACTACAGACTCCCGTTTGTATGTTTCTATTACTTTGTAGTTGTTATGAAAATGAAGTCATTGTTTAGCATTGCATTCTAGCCTTGACATAATCTATTAACTGTTATTGTATACTTTAATGCTGAATTCTGTTGTACGGCTGTTGCTTCATTCGAAGTAGCTAGTAACTTTTTATTTAAAATATTTTATAATTCGACGAGGCGACTGGGGAAGAGTTTGTGAGACCAAATACAATAGAACTTTGAGCCTATTTACCATTAATGCAATTTGGTGACACCTGCAAAAGGGATATGGTAGGCTCCGACTGTTACAAACGAAATTTGATTGAGTACGGAACAAAAGAAGGTTTAAATTAGCGTTCCCATGAAACTTAATCTGTACTCAACCTGCTTATACTATTCCAAAATTTTATAAGCTTGAGACTAATGAATAGGATCAAGTTTGTAATTCAAAATCGTTTTCGCAGGTGTTAAATCCCTTTAAAACCAGGAAATTGTCAGGAAAGTAATTCTGTAGTTGGGACTTCTGTAGTTGGTGATAGGGTCGGAGTGTGTGTTAGTTTTACTAGGTGGCAGCGTATTTTTAATATGTTGTTGTTATAGACTGACGTTCAGTAGTTTGATAGATAAAAATAGTGCAATTTCAGTCTAATTCAGTTCCAACTAATTTAATCAGATTTACGTTAACTGATAGAAATAATTGATTTTCACAATTTTAAAGAATTTTTAATTTCCAGTCAATTTAAAATTGTAATGGTTTGAAAAGAGACCCATTTAAAAGTTTAGAAATTAGAGCATTTAAAAGCGGTTTGTAAATATTGCAATGTCTGTGCCGTATTTGTATTAATGGGTTTTAACCCATTTGATTCAGGTCCTGGTAATGGAGATGGGCAAACGTGCCGCTGTTACTTGTAATTTATTGTTTATGGGTGCCACTTGCTCGGCGTGCTATTATGACTATTTTTATTAATTAAAGCGTTTTTGGGGACAATTTGTTGGTTGTTGTGCTGATTGAACTATTAGACTCCGGCGCGAACCCACGGACTTACACACCCAGGATTCTTGAGCAGGAAAAAAGTTTTTAAAATAAATTTTACATCATTGTAAAGTAAATTTTATGCACTGTTCATCTATGTCACTATCTTTTTAAATCTCGAAACTTTCTCGCTGACATTTTTCCGAAAACCGCCATGTGGCAGAAATTTTTGATGGGTTTCTTAATACGAACGCATGCACTCAGAATTGCACCCATTCGAGAACAGGGTCTCCTATTAGGAACCCATTACTCTTGGTAAGCACTGTTCGTATTAAGCAACCTTGGCTCACCCAGGGATTCTCGCAGGCTAGCGTGTTTGTATTTAGCCACCTTTTTGCCAGCGTAGCGAAATTTGCTGATGCTGTCTGCTCAGTCACCAAGAGTACGGTGTTCTTATTCAGCATCTTTGCTTCCAATTAGGCGACCACCCGTTCTTTTTAGGGTGCCTTTGTACCGCTTAAATTTGGATGTGTTCGTAATTGGGCGCTTTCCCCTACCTATTGATTCAGTTGATAATACAATTACTTCTCGCGGTGTATAGCAGTATCTGCTGCGCAGCAAGCTTTGATTCACGAAGTGAAAATTTAGGTTTGATATTTTCAGGCCCATTTTTATCGGGCTGTGCTTGTTTTGTAATTTTGCAGGCTAACGAAACATAACCTTGTTTATATCTTGTATGAATTGAACTTTAGCATACGTAGTACGTACACACAGATATGGAAAAACCGCAGGATGCCTTGGGTGACAAGTGCTGTTTCATCTGCTACCCAACCCATGCACCAGTTTGACAGTTGGCGGCTCTGGACGCCGTAGTTTAAACGTCGTAATGATGTCAAGCGGCAACCCACAAGGTGCCAAACCGAAGGAAACGTAAAACCGCTGAGCATTTTTTCATGTGCCGCAACTTAGGTCAACTAGTTTGCATTGGCGATCCGTTATTTCTGTGACCTTACAGTTAGAAGGAAGAAATTTTGAGCTTTCTGTGTTAGAACGCTGACATCATGGGGGATTTCACAAAGGTGGTTTTACTAAACCATGGTTTTACGAACGTTTTCAAATAATTTGCACACAAATTTGATAAGAAATACAGCCTGATTCGTTGCGAATTTTGTGGATTTTTTAAAACCATGATTTTAGTTCAGCTGAAATTTTGGCAAAACAGAGACCTGCTTTGCTGTAGGTTTAAACCAAAATTTTGGTGTCAGGAGTAGTCAGCACTTACTCGTCTTATGTAGTACTCCCTACTCTTATGAGAAATTTTGTAAAAAAATTGCGCTGAAATTTACAAAATACAGTAACACTAATAATTGCAAGAATAAAAAATACAATTCCGTTTCGTATTTCACAAATTTACCCCAAATGTAAATGTATTCACAGGAAAACCATTATCTATGCTCACACTTTTAGGGGGAAGTTAGTTATTGCGCAACTCGTTCCGCTAACCGGGTACTTAACCAGTTAAAATACAAAAATACGGGTCAAATTTAAACAAAAATTTAGGATTTGGGCGCGTGTCAAGGCGTCTTTAGTGCTCCAAAAATCCTAGTTCACGGTCGATTGTACAAGGCATATAAAATGCTGAGAAAAACAATACAAAACACCAAGATATTACAGACCTGGCTCAGTATAACCGTACACAAAACTCGAGCCTCAATTGTACGGCCACCTCGACCACCATGTTTGCCTCCGCTTGTAAGCACGCGACCTCCTCTTGTGAGCCCCCAATATGCCAACGTACCTAACGCATTACAAATTTTTCGACACTAATCAAACCATTTTAAACTCAAACTAAGTTCTCCTTTATTTTACAACCCAAAATATAACTAAAAGAGGATTAGAAAACTTTTTAGACTTTAGGTTCGTAAAATATCCGTAAAATACAGTACCGACCACAATTAACTACCTGTGAATTAACCAAATTCCTGAGTGGAACATTATACAGAAGTAGACTATACCAGTCGAACGGAATACTCAGACTGTAACATTATTCCCACAGCTCAGGAACGTGACTATTACTATATTACCATTGACAATAGGATATCGTTTGCTCGCTGTTGTATTTTAGAGGTCCTTTTCTGGAGGTCTTTTCTATCTCGGCCGTCAATTCGAAACTACAAAATCATTTGTACTTTGAAATCCTGACTTCCAAATGCGTCATGTCTATTTGAATCCTCTGCGCCCAACATCCCCTGGGGAGTGTCGACCATTTATTGAAAAGAAAGGTTTGTCGCATCGGGCTTGGTTGACTGTTTAAAGCTGGGAGTTGTATAGCTATCGCTATTCGTTGTTTTTGTTCCTGCCTGTTGGCGGTTTGATAGTGCGATAGTTTGCCCTTTTGGCATCTGGTTTTTGTCCCCTTGGGGTGCCCTCATGGAAATGCAGATATTTATTTTAAGGGCTGCTTTGACGGCTTCCTTGCGTAGGAAGATGTCGAATCGAAGTATCTTGTCCAAAGCAGCGGTAGGAGTACTAGGAAACGCGGCCGTTGTCACTAGGCATGCACCAAAACTTTCAGCAAAATGTAAGGCATTCAGCCAAACAACATTGGCATAAGCGACAGTTAGGCGTGCAGACAGAAAACCGCAGAGGATTGGAGGCGCCATGACTGGCCATTATTCAACTTTACTTTAACCAAGCTTTGACGTATTTAGCATTGCTTTTAACGCTCTGTTCTCACTTGTTAGACGTACTTCACAGTATCATAATGCCTCTTCAAGCTGATGTCAACATAATTTTTCTGTACTTATAACAAAGGAGTTACCTAGCTGCTTTTGTATGGACACATATACTCACTGCTGAGGTTTGTTAGGTAAACATATAGGACAGAGTCAAAATAAGTAAAAGAATAGGTGAAAATTGTACGACATATTCATACACCACGGTGAATGTAGTCAAAAAATACTTTTTCCAAAAGGATATTGAACTATTGAATTAAACTAAATATTGATGCAAATTTCTGTATTGTCAATTCTTGACTTTTAGATTGGTTTGACTTAAGGTGGTACATAGTTGCGTTTTCGAGGTTTTTGTGATGTCTATGTAAACTTTGCGCCCACAAAACTCAAGTTACAAATGATGCTTGAGCACGAATTTTCGGCACACTAATGTAAAGGTCAAAATCCCCAGGCATGTCTCTCACTTTTTCCAAATTTTATCTGTGAACTTTTTTACAGGATTTTAATTACTGAAAAATACGTTTAGTTTGCAGTGCTTTTGTCTTTAAACAATTTTCTCAGCAAAATCACTAGTAATTAAGAAAGTGAGGGAAAAGCCTGGAGATTTTAGAAGTGTCGAAAACCTCACCAACTTTCAACTCCAACTGTTAATCGTATGATTTATAGCTGTGGCGCAAACTTTTAGTAATGAAAACTTGAATTTTAAAAAAAAAACTTTTTTAAACGCTTGTGTTGAAAATAAAACAATTTTTAATAATTTTTCGGGACTTAATTTTTCGGTTGTTTACCTACTTGAATAAAATGAAATAGGGAGAAAATGTATTATTATTTAGTTTAAAGTTATGCAATGTCTTTAAAATTATATACTGGCTAAGTACACTACATACGTACCGCAGACCTTCAGTCAAAGTTCAAGTTAAAGTAAGCCGCAAATCCACAACTTAGCACTTTTTAAAATAACTATAATTCGCAGCATACGCAAGTAGCGGTCTTATAATATTAGCTTAAATTACGGTCAAGCATGTGTGACCTTAGCTTTTCAATTTTTGGAGTTGAAAGTTAACTTAGCTCAACGTTTCAGAAACCTCACCACAACGTCACCAGATATATTGTGTTTACAGCTTGATGTGTCGCCGAAGCCAAGTGGTCAGAGGCTCTGTTTTGGAATATATCGTTCACATGTTCGATTCCCGCTAAATTTTTTCATTTTAATTTTTTTCAGAACTGCTGTTGAGTCGTGAACTTGTAAATATATAAGTTTGGCATGACTTGACGTGCTAATTTCAGCAAAGATTTTGTCGCACCAAAATTTAAAGACAGGGTACAGTGTGTTGCAAACTGATGATTTTTAACCACTACTGCATGATATTTTTGGACAATAACATCGTTCCAGAGTTGCAGTGTTTCAACCTGCAAAAAATTTTGCAGTTGTGGAAAAGCTGTTTTCCACGTAGGGAAAGGATTTAAGGGGACAACTGCTATTTAGGCTTATGGCATGGAATTATCACTCAGCAAAGGAACCTTGCCCCTTTTGGGGGCTACTTGTTTAAGTTTGCGAAGAAAAAATTTTAGCTATATCTGTGCCTTAAAAGAATACCGACATAGAATTTAGCCTAGCCAAATTTTGGGGAAAAGTGTTTAGGGAGCACCACAGTACAAATTCATCTTCATTCCATTCCCGACGCAGGATTACTCCGTCCAGGATTGTCCACTGCAGGATAATGCTGCAGTGCCTACTGCCTGCCTGCCAATTATGCAAGAGCAAACATTAAAACTGAGTGGTCAGCGACTTATGCTCATTTGCATATTGTCAGCTCGATATGCAAATGAGCTTTGTAACACGTCCCGTTTGAAAAAATATCGAAAGGGGGGAACAAGTGCAATAAAGTATGTAAACGGCATGCTCTTAAAATTTATTCAATTATGAAAATTAAACGGTGCTAAAAATAGGAGATGTAAACATAATCTACGCACTTTAGCACAATTTTTAGCCAATTTTATGCTCAATCTGTAGCGATATTTTATACTGCCCCCACATTCAGCAAAAAAAAGAAGTCGGTAACAGGGGCTAGGATTACGTGTAAATCATAGGATGCACACAACGTATCAGCACAACATAACACTACAGGAACTAAAAGCTATGACAAATGTGCCACCTCTAGGTGGAGCAAATGTGTCAATCAGCACTTTGCAAAGCGTGGAATGAATGGCTTTAGCAGTCGCTTATGATCTTATGGGGACTTTTACACTTGTGCTGTCTATATTCTGGCTAAAATTCCACACTGGCTTATAATGTTATATGTGTTATAAAATTCCACACTGTTATTTGTTGCGCGGCCGCCTCAGCGGCCGTGCATACTTAATTCAGTCAATGCACTGAAACCAAAATTGCATGTAAATCATGCTTAGTTTCAGTGCATTAACCTGCAGGCTGCACTCTGCACTGAAATCAGACACAGACAGCGTCTAACCATGACGTGCATGTGTAAGTGTGAGCGTGTGTAATGTGTGTTTTGTTGGTACATAGAGGATGCTGCTGACGCTTAATAATGACGGCATAATCAATGTAAGACGGCAACTCGATATATGTATTTGTTAATAAACTAATAACAGTTGACTAATAATAGTGATCGTCGCGCCGTTTTGAACTTATGAAGACCGTAACCAACGGTCTCGGAACTGGTAGCTAAGATTTTGACCCTAAATATTGCTTTTTTCAAACACTGTTAAAGATTCAATGTTGCACAACTATGTAGCTGTTCCATGTTCCTAATTTTCAATCAATGCATTCTCAGCAAGTTGTTTTACACCTATTGAATTATGAAGCATAAAAGGGACATGTGAAAAGTGACAAAAACGGTTTCAGGAATTTTTTCAACTCGGTGGTGAAGTCGTGTAGCCCTAGTGGTTGCGGACTGGGTTAGTCGGGTTTACGCACCGCCACTATTGCTGTGATAGAGTTCTATGGTGACCAATGCTAATGTATGTCACTTTCCTGGTCTTGGGCGCAGTGCAAAGAGCTAACTCTATTAAAAAACGGGGAAGGTTTATACCGCCTGGGTGAAATTACCCCTTCTGTCTCTTGGTTCAGGCCACTACCGGATCTTATACGGACAGTTTTCCCAGTGGTGCCGTGTGTGTGGCTGCGACCATGCCAGGACCTACCTTGATACATACCCGGGGAGTACCGTGCCCATCGGGTTGAAAGGCTACAAGGAGTAGTCGCTAGCGGAAATCGTTGCGTTTGCTAGTGGAGCCGAAGAGGGGGCAACGACGCCGCTAGTTTTGAAAATTCACCCCCGAGTCCATGCTGCATGGAAACATCTCAAACAATTTTTGGTTTTGGCGAAGAATCGTCTGCTGGGTTTATGGGATTTGAACCCGATGAACTTGCAATCACAGAAGCGGCGCTTGCCGTTCACGAAAACTGTGCTGACAGCGAGCCTACCCTGCTGCAATCAATTTCAGTATGGTTTAGTAATATCCGAGGGCTTCATTCAAATTTTGATCCGCTCAAGCACGCCGTAACTGCTGCGAGTAAACCACCGGATATATTGGCATTGAACGAAACATTCGTCAACCCAAGATCTGCCAGCAGCGATGCGTTTTGTCTGAAGGGGTACAGTGCAGAACGACGCGACAGGCGCGGCCACGGCGGAGGCATTGTCCTCTACATAAGAGATGGAATACCTGGTACAGTTATCAGTTATGCTTCAGACAGCGAATATTTGTGGGTCAAGCTTCGTACATGCCAGAATACACATCTGCTTGCATTCTGCTACCGACCCCCTGGTAACTGTACTGTTATGTTTGATCTGCTGGACCAAGATATAAATCGACTTGCCCTGCAATATCCTGGATCCCACTTCTCAGTATTTGGTGATTTGAACGCACATAATGTTGCCTGGTTGCGCCACAGTAATGGCACGAATCCAGCTGGCCTCCGATGTCGCACATTTGCGTCTACTAACAACATGAACCAAATTGTTTCGGAACCTACCAGGCTCAGTGACTCGCCTGCCACGCTTGATCTTTTCCTGACTGAATCTGAAGACTTTGCATTCCTCAAATGCTCAGAGCCCATTGGTACGTCTGATCACTGTCTAGTAGAAATATCTCTGACAGAAAGTTATCACCGGTCTACCGGTCAGTCTAAATCGATACGAGACTTTAATAACACCGATTGGCAAGCTGTTAGAATATTTCTGGCTGATAACCTGCCCGGCTACAGTATGTCATGCCCAAACGCTGCTTGGAAACATATTCATGACATCATCCTGATTGCCATCGAGCTATATGTACCATCGAAATCAGGCAAAGTTTCACGTGGCAAAGGCTTTTTTGATTCTGAACTGTATGCCTTGCTTAAGCGAAAACAGCGGGCTTGGAACCAGTGGAAAGCAAATCCCACACAGGAACTGCGCGATTACTACAAAGCTGTGCGAAACAATTATAACATCTTACTTCGAGAGAAAAAGCGAGCTCGCGCATCAGCAGTTGCACAGGCCATCGATGGAAAAAGAGGGCGTAAATGGTGGAATCTTGTTAATGAAGTGCTGGATAGAAAGTCAATGAATAGCGTCGGCCCAGTTGAAGTAAACGGCAGCGTATTAGTGGATCCGACAGCCAAAGCAAATGCATTCAATCAGACATTTGTAGAAAAATCTGTTTGCAATGATCCTACTCGCATTTGCGACCCTTTCCTTCGCGCTAACAACGTAGCCATGCCCAGCATCCGATTTAGGCCACGTCGAGTAGCCAAAATATTACGCAGCCTTGATACTACCAAATCGGCAGGCATTGACAACATTCCAGGAATCCTGCTGAAACTGTGCTGGTCCGAGTTATCGAAGCCTCTCTCGGATCTGTTTAATCTCTCACTATCCACTGGCATAGTCCCTTCAAGTTGGAAAATAGCAAAAGTTATACCAATCCATAAGAAGGGTAACCGATGCTCACTCGACAACTATAGACCTGTAGCACTGCTGTCTACTGTCTCGAAGGTTATGGAAAGCTATATTGCGTATGAACTAACGCGCCATCTGGAGTCCAACTTGTTGCTTTCCGATTGCCAATATGGATTTAGAAAACGCAGGTCGACTCTTCACCCGCTGCTGCTACTGTCGCAGAACCTTACGAATGCTATGGATCTTGGAGAAGAAGGCCGAGTAGTGGCACTTGACATAAAGGCGGCATTCGATTCGGTTTGGCACAAGGGGTTGTTGCACAAACTCCCACAGTACGGTGTTGCTGGTAATCTGCTGACTTGGTTCGAAAGCTACGTGAGTGAACGGGAGCAATGCGTCTATTTGGACGGTGTTTGCTCGTGTCAGCTATTTGTACAGGCCGGGGTTCCTCAAGGGTCTATTTTGGGGCCGATACTGTTCCTCATTTACATCAATGACCTGCCGGACCATATAAATTGTTCTGCACTCATGTTCGCTGACGACCTAACTATCTTTACCACGTTTCCGCCTGCCGAGAGAGAAGCAGCTACTGCAGTTCTCAACTCTGACCTGTCATCGATATTGGCCTGGGCCAGCAAATGGCAGCTGAACTTCAGCCCAGCCAAGTCCAAAGACCTGTACATCCGCAGAAGCAAACAACCTGTCCGTGTTGATCGACTTTGTCTTGGTGGTGTACCTCTGGAACAAGTCGATGAACTGACACTGCTGGGGGCCACTATCACGCACGACTTCAAATGGACCGAGCATATTATCGGCAAAGCCATCAAAAGTGGA
Organism: Trissonchulus sp. WLG1_4; assembly: GCA_030248245.1. Lineage (NCBI taxonomy): Eukaryota > Metazoa > Nematoda > Enoplea > Enoplida > Ironidae > Trissonchulus > Trissonchulus sp. WLG1_4. The sequence continues at coordinate 17,423 of JASANF010010794.1, forward strand.
CGCTTGTTAGGAATGCTTAGAAGGTCGGCAGGTTGGCTCAGCGAAGCTGCCAGGAGCCATGTTTATAAGGCTGCTATCCGCCCTGTTGCAGAATATGTCAGCTGCTTGTGGTCGAATGCTCCTCAGTACGCTCTTTCTGCTATTGACGCCATCGATCGAAAGGCCTATAATCTGGCACCAGGACAACAGCTAGATACTATGCGACACCGCAGATTAGTGGCTGGGCTTTCTGTTTACCATCAGTTAGTGTATAGCCTTTCACCCCCAGCCTGTGTGGCGCTGTTACCGCCGCCACGTGCACATACAAGGAACACAAGATCTGTGAACCCGCTAGCTCGAACAGTACCGAGATCGCGTACATCCCACCATCAGCGAAGCTACATACCACACTTCACCCGTTTGTGGAACCAATTGCCCTCCAGCCTCACGTCAACGTCGGATCCGGTGGCTTTTAAGCGCAAACTACACAAGCACCTGTCCCCCAACTGATCAGCCATGGCTGTCTCTATCTTAAAGTATCTTAAAAAAACCAAAAAAAAAAAAAAAAAAAAAAAAAAAAAAAAAAATAACAAAAACACAAAAAAAAAAAAAAAAAAAAGTGTTGCAGATGTATGACAGTTTTGCAACGTCGCGAAAAAAGTATTTTAAATATTTGGTGGTTGTTACTTTCATTTGTTGGTATGATAAATACGACTTATGTTTTGAATAACTCACTAGACTTGCTGCTGGTAAAAACTCTGCTGTTCAACAATTTAGCAGAACTATTTTATGCAGCTGACAAAAATGGGTGGTGGCTTCTTTTTGATATGTTTATGGTGCCTACTTTTGAGAATACCACCATGATCGTCAGCAAACATTCCATTGGTAATCTGAGTTCATCGTTTAAATGGAAACAATTTAACTCTACGAGAGAAGCTTGCGCGGAGCTACTTAAATTGCCTCCGCGGGCGGCTTTTTTCTACACAAAAACAATAACAATAAAAGACGCGTGTTTTGAAAGCTTTGAGTTATTTGAAGAAGTAGATATCCTTCAAACGCACTCTACAACACTCACTAAGGCTCAATTCACTACACAAGCTTTAGTCAGAACAGGACTACTAAGAGAAACGTATTTTCGCCAGGCTTGGAAGGATAATCTCTTTCCAAGCGTCCACAAAGTGGCTCAGACGAAATCAAGAAAGAACAAAACTGCGACATCTCAGTTACTGCTTGCAGCTCTCACGTTGACGCCCATGGGGTGTGGGTATATGGCTGCTGGATTCATAATATTCATTGAGCGTAGAATCAGTCGCTTGATAAGGCGTGGCGTTTCAAACCAAGACCAATAAGCTGAACTCCATACTGTAGAATATTTAAATGCCTACAGGCATTGCTAAACGTAGTAAGTCAGCCACTGGCATCAATGAACCACTGTTGCAAAATACTCAAGACTCAATACAGCTAAGCTTTTATTTTAGTTGCAATAAAATGGAAAATTAAAGAAAGAAAAATTTGAAAGAAAAAAGAAATTAAAAAGATGAAAAAAATAAAAGAAGAAATTAAAGAAATGAAAGAAATGAAATGATAAATAAAAGAAATGAAAGAAAAAAGTAAACAAATGACAACTGATACATGTGGAAGTTGAAGTAAAGGCATCCTATACGTAAACTGGCCATTACATAGTTGCCACTTGCCAGTGAGAGTTAATAGTTGGCTGCGATGGCTGTGGCAACTCAGCTGTTAGTCTGGCTCCAAAGGCAGCCAGCAAAGGAAAATATGGTAACATTCTTGATTAATGATTGTAAGTCCAAAGGTCAGTGAAGCTGATTAGCTGGTCAGTGAAGTGAAAAAGTCACGCTATATGTCGTAGCGTGTATAGCGCAATTAGCGGGGGCGGGGTGGGGGGCGTTTTTGAACTAGACACAATAATAGCGCAAATAGGGTAAATAACGCCTAGGGAGGGGGGGTTGGGTAAGATCCTGTGCGCCGTGCACGCTTACACGCGACATCAACTTAAATTTAAGTTTATAACATATACGCTATTATAAATATTGTAGGTATTTGTTTTAATTTTCAGGTAACGTTTTCCATTGTCGGCCCCCATTGGCAGAAAAAAAGAGTTCCATATATTAGGCCTGTAGTACGCATAGGCCCTGTGGTGGCTCGTAGCACCAAGCATGTACTCTTGGTGCTACGAACCTTTTCCAAATATTCCGCCTCTATGCGAAATAAAAATAGCGCTTATAGCACATGAGGGTGCTATTTTCGCTATTTAGGCGCTATTTTGTGGTATTGGCTACCTTATTGAAATTTTTTGTACTTTTTATCTGTCAATACAATCCGTCTATCCAATCCGTCAATATAAAGGAAGAATTTTAAAAATATATTCAAGTGTTGGTTTGTCTTCTGGTCGATGAGATAAAAAAATAGCGCATATAGCAAAACGATAGCGCATCAAAGTGCTATAAGCGCTATTTTTTCATACACTTAAGGGGGTAGTGTCGCGAAAGCAGTCGATTTTGCGTAACTGTAAAACATTTTTAGAAAAAGATAAGACATCGTTCTATATATATTTTGAAAATATATGTTGAAGCAAGTATTTTCGCCAAGTTTCATCAAAATTGATGCAGTATACTGTTTGCAGTGAGGTCGCAAAGTCGGAAAAATGACATTTTAAAAACCTATTCACATTCGATTTTTTCGTCACAATTATCAACTTATTTGTTTAGTTTGTTTAAATAGACTAAAAGGATATATGTTGTAGTTTACGCACACAAAATTTAGTGCTAATTGCTTGAGTGGTTGCGGAGTAATACCTGTTTGAACTGTGAAACTGTGCGTAAACAGTGAAGTACTCACAGCAATAATGATAAATTGTGAGAAATTTAGACGCTTATTTTAAAATCAAAAGAAAAACAAACCTTCAGTTTTCTTTTTTCTTATTTGTGGCAAAAAACTGTGCGTCCACACGTTATGTGTGCTGCACAAGCTGGCCAAGCTTTTTCCTGTCGCTACCTCAGTAGCGACAGGACTTTACATTTGTTTTGCCCTATGTAAATTGCACGTCTTACATGTAATCACTGTGGCAAATTTGTGAGCGTGTTTGTGTGTAATTTTTCTGTAACGTGTGTGTGTGAGCTGGTCCAGGCGGCCAGCCAGCTAGCTTCGGTTTGTTGTTGCTAGCTAGCTTACTGTAGGGCCGAAATGGCCAAATTAGTCGTTCTCTATTGTTCTTTAAAGCCCTAAACATAGTTTTTTATTGACTGACGCTTCAATTATCGAAAACTAGGTAAAATTAATTTAATTACGTACCTACTTCCAGAATTCTTCAAAACAAGCAGCAACAAAAAAGTCATCCCAAAACTAAGTAAAACGCACCTTGACGGCAGTTTCAAATAGAAGTATTCGAAAACAAATGTTTAATCAGAAAATCGTAATTATTTTGGCATAACAGTTTTTTTATTGGTACCTCAAGTACGCGTTTATTACAGTGTCGTTTATTCTGCAAGCATAATGTTTAAGGGGGTAGTGTCGCGAAAGCAGTCGAATTTGCGCGAGTATAAAACTTTTTCAGTAAAAGATAGGTCATTGTTCTTTATATATTCCAGAAATGTGTTTTAAGGCAAATATTTTTGGCAAGTTTCAGCAAAAGTGATGCAGCATACAGTTAGCAGTGAAGTCGCAAATTCGGAAAAATGACGTTTTAAAAACCTATTCACAATCGATAATTTCGTCACAATTAAAAAATTTTTTGTTTAGATTCTTTACACAAAGTAGTTTATGCACACAATATTTAGTGCAAATTGCTTGAGTGGTTGTGGAGTAATGCCTGTTTGAACTGTGAAACTGTGCGTAACCTGTAAAGTACTCACAGCAATAACAATAAATTGTAAAAAATTTAGACACTTATTTTGAAATCAAAAGAAAAACGAACCTTTATTTTTTATTTTTCTTATTTGTGGCAAAAAATTGTGCGTCAAAACATTACATGCACTTCACAAGCTGGCCAATCTGATATCTGGCTTGATTTTTTGAACTTTTATGTCTCTATTGTGTGATGTCTGGCTCACAAATGGTGATTGGTTAAAAATATTGGTAGATATTGGTAGTCAGTGTCTGGCATTATTTATTTGACACTATATGGCATTTCACTAGTTTCTCAGTGAACGTACTATTTCAAAGCAAAAAGTTCTCATTTTGCAGCCTATGAGCAAAACTGCTTTGGCGACACTACCACCTTAAGTAGTCGCTGCGCAAAACTTCATCAATCAGAGACTACATTTACAACAGTGAATCTGTACTAGCTTATAGACGCAAATACGGACAGGTATAAACCAAGCTTAGGGCATTTTGTAGCATGGTGTAAATTTGTAAGCCATTAATGCACCGTGTTTTTTTTTCGCAAACACCTTGATTTGATAGCTACACAGAACATGCACTAACCGAACAGATATTTGTTTTGGTAAGGCCCTGTGGTTAAGGGTTGGTTCGTCGGAATTTGTGCCTTAGGGTGGGTAAATTCAAGACATTCACACATCTTAAGATGCAGAAACCTGGGGTGAGTCGTCAACCGAGGGTTGGGGGGGGGCGGTGCTACGCTGTTTTTTCTAAATTAGGGATCGAAATGTGAAATGGATCCAGGGAAAGAGTCGGATCAGGTGTGTGTAAGACTGTGCTAGTGCAATCCTTCATGGTTACATATTGTATGTGGATCCACGGGTCTTCTTGAGGTTGGCAAACCCTATCAGTCACGTCAGAAAACCGTGTGTGGGTCGAATGAGGTAGACTTAGAGAAAAGAATAATATTTAGGGCTGACAGAGTTGGGGGTTCTGTTGGGTGCAGTGTTGTTCAGCTTTCTCCAAGTGGGGCTGACAGAGTTGGGGTTCTGTTGGGTGCAGTGTTGTTTAGCATTCTCCAAGTCCACACAAAAGTCCCAGGCTCGATCCTCTACACCGTTTTTTTTCTTTCACAAAATAGGGAAATCCTTCTTCAACATAATTATTTAAAACTAAATTCGTAAAATTAACGTAAAATTTACAAACTTTTAAAAAAATACCGAAAGACTTCAGTAAAAGTTGAAATAATGTGAGCGACAGGTTAAACTTCCTTTGAAGGGACTTCTTCCAGCTGATGTCCATTCTACCGATTATATGTTGCACTGACTGTTGGTCATGACTTCAATTATGCTGTGATCGTGGATCAAAACTCAATAAATTTTGCATAAAATTGCTGCTTGTTGCAACCTATGAGCAAAACTGCTTTCGCGACACTACCCCCTTAAAATATAGCGCTTATAGCACCTGAGTGTGCCATTTGCGCAATATTGTGCTGTTGGCTAATTATTGAAAATATGTGTACTTCTTCCTTCCCTAGACCTAGGCTTAGGCTTAGGCCTTGGCTTAGGCTTAGGCTTAGGCTAAGGCTCAGGCTCAGGCTTAGGCTTGGGCTTAGGCTTGAGCTTAGGCCTAGCTAATAGGAGCGAAGAATAGAAAGTCATGTTGGATGATTGCCTGCAATTTTGACTAAGAAGATGAATGGAAAACCCTACAAACCCAAGAACCGGGGGGAGGGGGGAAGTGGGCGCCTACTGGTGGCCCTATTAGGGTTTCATTTTGCGTAACCAATAGGGGCGAAGAATGGAAAGTCATGTCAGGTGATTGCCTGCAATTTTGACTAATAAGATGAATGGAAAACCCTACAAACCCAAGAACCGTGGGGAGGGGGGGGGTGGGCGCTTACTGAATCTTCTTATGCATGTTTCTTGGGTGTTATTTTGTATAAACTTAAGATTTTAAAATAATAATTTTAAAATCCGTATTTATTGTATACGTAGTAAAAACTACAAAAGTTATCAGTAAGTTAGCCAAAAGCATAAACTAGCGCGTAAATAGCACAAATAGCACCCTCAAGTGCTATAAGCGCTAGTTTTAAGATTATTTAAAAAATAGCGCTTATGCGCTATCGTTTTGCTATATGCGCTATTTTTTAATGTTTATCTACCAGATCACAAACAAACTAAAACTTTAAAATAGTTTTAAAGTTCTTAATTTTAATTGATGGATCTTATACGTAGTAAAAAGGGGGGGGGCGTTTTTACGCTGGACACAATAATAGCGAAAATAGGGCAAATAGCGCTTAGGGGTGGGGGGTAAAAGCCTGTGTCCTGTGCGCCCTTACACGCGACATCAACCCTCTAAAAAGCTCCTTAAAACGGCCATATTTCAAGAGGCGGGAAAAATTTGGCTTGAATGATTGATCAGACTTCGACCAAATCAAAGCGCGAAAATGAAATGTTGAGATTTTTGAAGTTCGAAAAGGCCGAGTCTATCCAAGTATCGGTAAAAGGACTCTATATTTCAAGATATTTGAATCCCTGTACGTACTCTTGATCATACTCATTGTGGCTTAAGTCGAATGTCAAGATTTTCGGTTTTCATTCTCAAGGTTATAGGATCGAATCTTAGCTACTCGGTTAAACGTTTTTCCTGTCAACTCGGCAGTCCATCCCCAAGCAACAGCGGTGTGTGGGGGACTGTATGACTTCATGTGCTAGCTCTATGGCATGGTACATATGTAGTTGCGCTTGAAATGCCAAGCATTTTTAAGGTGGCATCGGATAAGCAATGGAACCAATGAGAAAACTTCAGTAATATCGCTGGTGTATGTAGCAAGCAGGGGTAAAAGTAAAATTACCTTTGATTGAACACATGTTCAACTAAAAAGTAGGAACCGGGCCATTGACAAATACCGACATCTCACAGTTCGTGCAAGGCTGTCCATTTATAAAGAACTGCAATCAATTTAGAACTTGTTAATTTTATTTTGTTAAAACATTGTGTTAAATAAAACACGACAATTGCAAATAAACAAAATTTACTACATTTAGCAGATTAGAATAAGTTTGAATACTTGTAGTTACTCAAAATAGTCTGAATCTAATCTACTAAATCCAGCAATCTAGTCTCTGACTACTCTCTTGTGTTGTACTATATTTTTAACAGTTGCATGTGTTCCAGCTGTAATGTTTTCTAATCGATTAGATCTTCGCTTCGATAAACTTTTAGCGCTTCTTCTTCCACGGGCAATTTAGTTTGGCCAGTCAGGCCACAGAACCCGGGAGCACGCATCGGGCACTAAGACAAAAACATAAGTAATGGCCAATTTGTAATACGGATTAAACGGATTAGATTAAAATTTGTTAATCTGATGACTATTCTCGACGTTGAGATAGAACTAATGAAATTTTTGCACACCTGGGAGGTGTTACAGACATTTGGTGTGGCGATCATTACATCAATTATAGTCAGTGTCACGAGATATTGTCAAAACAAATTTTAAGCTAATCCATTTGAAGAATTGGTCTTGAAAGTTCGAGTAGGGATGGTCAGTGAAATTAAGTTCAGTGATACCGAAAATTTTAAATTAGATTTATTCTTACAGATTTCTCCATCAGGCTGCAAAAGACAGCAGGGGTGGACGCGGGTCAGAATTTTCGACCCGCGACCCAACCCAACCCGCGGCTCGACACTCTTGGGTAACCCGTGACCCAACCGCGCCTTAAGACCCGACCCGCGACCCACTTAATTACAAACAAATGGTACTAATTACACGGTACTCAAATTTCTGTAAAGTTTGAGGCCGACATAGTGGTTTTTCAGGAAAAAAATTCGTCGACCCAGCCTGAAGTGGGTACCCGCGGGTCGACCCACGGCTCAAATTTTGAAATGGGAAGGTTATATCCAAAGGGCTAACAATAAAACTTACAGCTGTTATCGCAGTTGTTGTCGCCTCCAGTGTTGCCACAGAATTTGGGATATAGGCTGGATTCACAAGCAGGACTGCAAGCGCTGGGGTCCACGAACGTTACGCCTGAGCCTTCCCAACCTGAAACATTAACCAAATAGGTTTTATATTTTGCAATCAGATAAATTTGGGATGTGCAAAGTTAAGCTGAACACGCGCCATTTTTGCATTACCGAGGAAATACTCGCAAATGACCCACAGAACTTTCAATTTCTATGTTACATTTATAAGCCATTTATAAGCGTTATAAGGCATTTAACACGTTGCCGGGCAAGGACATAAAAGTATATCCTCTATGATTGTCACAAAACACAATACGGACGTATGTAGTAATACGTCCAAAAATACAAGTATGTAAGTTATATAAATGCTTGAAAAAATAGTTTAAAATACTGTTCATAATTGTCTAATATGACAAAACACAACAGGGCCCGATTTATCGAAGCAAAATGTTCGTCGTTGAAAATGTTCGTCGTTGAAAATGTTCGTCGTTGAAAATTTCGGATTGATCGAAACATTTTCAACGACGAACATAACACGTAATTATAGGACAAATGTTCGTCGTTGAAAAACAAATGTTCGTCGTTGAAAAATTTTCAACGGCCAACATTTCAACGGATGTCTTGAGCTCCGTTGAAATGTTCGTCGTTGAAAATTTTTTCAACGACGAGCTTTCGTCTTTTAGAACATAATAATGTTCTAAAAACCCAAAGCTCGTCGTTAAAAAGTTTTTCAATGACGAACAATTTCAACGACGAACTTTCAACGACGAACATTTGTTTTTCAACGACGAACATTTGTTTTTCAACGACGAACATCTGTTTTTCAACGACGAACATTTGTTTTTCAACGACGAACATTTTCAACGACGAACATTTGATGTTTCGATAAATCGGGCCCAGGTGTACATGTGTACATATTTTAGCCGTGTATCTCAGTTGGTCGTAACCGGTCTCAAACTGCTAGCTCAATAGTGACATAACAAAACACAATTTTCTTTGAAGCATTTCAGAAATTGGCCTTTCTTATTTTAAAGTGGGAGATCAGAAAAGAAACAGAAGATGATTGGCCCTAAGCCCTAAACTTAAGCAAAAAGCTTAAACCTGAAGCCCAATGTAAGGGCGAATAAGGCAAATCTGAAACTGAGCAACCGTCACAACTGTCATACAACAGTTACAAAAGATCTTCCGATCACCCACTTTAGGAATTCCTCCGTAACTTCCAAACTTACATCCCGTGTCCTTAATCTCCTCCCAAATGCGTACATGCCACGGACACGCCTGAGGGGCAACCAGGGACACACACAGGGCCAACAGGGTACAAACGAGGACAGTCTTCATCACGGTGTGTAATCCCAGGTCTGCGTCCAAACTGTACCGTACTACGAAACGAGAAGGATTATATACCGTGCTGCATTTGACAAATGGGTCTGGAATCGCGGAGCCCTAGCGCCTTGCTGACAGCTTTCGTTTTGTAATTTGTCAATTAGAAACAGTAAGGCCAAGCCCGTAAAAATGTCATGTCGTAATTTGATGAAAGTTTAGTAAACTAAATCTGGGAAATGTTTAATTTAGTGTAAACTTGTCCGGTAGTAAAGTTAAGTTGTACGCTGGTGTGACCAAAATTACAGTAAGGTTTGGTTGTTTTTTTAGTATTATTTGAGTTTCCAGCTATTTTTTGCATGTAATTGTTATTTGAAAACTTTAGTAGGAAATAAGTAGGAAATAATTGGTTCTTAAAGCATAATATAAATGATACATCGATTTTTTTACAAAGTTCACCGGGTGGTTTAGTGATTTTTTATTAAACGCTTACAAATGACCTTGGTTTTTGTTCTGTCTTAATTATTGTAAAGCAGTTTATCAAGACATTAACAGCCCGTTGTTTTTATTAGGCAATTAGGTCAATGACAACCCAACCCAGACATTAGTTCCGTGGGATCTAATTTGGTGAAATAATAATTAATTTTCCGCACAGTTGGGACCTTATAGTTCGTTCGTCTATCTAAATTGAGCATTATATATGCACAAACTGCAAGGATTTGTCGAAGGAACGGACCGCCTCGTAACTTTGAGCACAATATATAGCTTTTCAGTGTTAAACTGAATGTGAGACATGCAGTTCTATGTATATTTCGTTTTGGATGCTCTCCTTCAATGATCAGGGCTCAACACGTTTGAGTGTGCATAGGTATGCGTTTTCACGAATACTCAAATTCGGGCTTAGGTTTAGACCCTGGGTCACTATCAAGCTTAGTTTGGACTTACAGTGAGACTTTCCCTTACGCTTAGTTATCTAACTTTCATATACGTATATGTTTATTGATGAACCACTGCTATAGCAGAAGCTACGTGGTACATACTACATAGAGACAAGGACTAATGAGGACAAAAATTAGAACTCGCATACCATCCGAACCGTCTACGGCAAGCTGTTTCGCCAAGGTGATTTCCCTAATCCCCATGTACTTTACCAGAGGTAGTAGCGTTAGCACTAGCATGGGTAATTGGTGGAGAATGAATGGGGTTAATAACTAAACTGGTTTATAAAATTTCGAGCCCATACCTACTGTAGCAGCACTGTTTTTTCTCTTTTCTATTGCCTAATCTGTGCAGAGAATGCAAATATTCTATAATTCTATTCGATAACTGACTAACTTGGGCTTGGGGCCGACTACGTTAAGTTCGGTTCATATTTTGTCCTTGCCCTTGTCCCTGTCGTTTTGTCCCTATTTCACTCCGAAAACTCACATCACTGTATAGTGTCACGTTCCCTTCAGGAAATAGCGTATTCCATCGTTGCTTACAGAAAAGCTTAGGGTAGATTTCACAAAGGTGGTTTTACTAAATCATGGTTTTACGTGCGTTTTTGTATGATTTGCACATAATTTCATTACGACATGTCGCCTGATTCGTTACGAATTTCGTAGATTTTCTTAAACCATGGTTTTAGCTCAGCTGAAATTTCAGCAAAACAGACACCTGCTGTGCTGCAGGTTTCAAATTTCAACTGCGCTAAAACCATGGTTTTAGAAAATCTACGAAATTCGTAACGAATCGAACGATATTTCGTAATGAAATTATGTGCAAATCATATAAAAACGTACGTAAAACCATGGTTTAGTAAAACCACCTTCGTGAAATCCACCCTTAGTGTTTGGTCCGTACTTTCCTTCCTGCATCCGCTGTCTATGCACTCCAAGGAGTCTGATGGGAATTAGTCTGAAGTTAATGAGATGAAAAACAAGTTGCCCCTAAAAGGGACAGCGTTCCTCCCCGGAGATGTTCGTAATATCAAGAGTTCTGTACGTGCTACCCACATACATTATGCGGAAGAGTGGTCTGTAGGTAACATAAAACATCATACTGCTCCGTATTTTCGCTAAACTGGCCTGAACGATGCTCTGGACGAAGTCTGTAATCAAGACACTCCGAATTTTCTAGTTGACACGGTGCTGCACCTGCAAGGGCAGGGCGGCCCCTACACCCCCAGCCCCAGAAGTCAGGACACATTAGTCAGTGGCTTAATTGGTGCTTGTCCGCTTTAGTTATTTTCAGTCTAGGTTCTTCCTGTATTGCTTGCAGTCTGACAAGTCTGTCTGATCGCTGTTGAATTGGAAATGTAATGTTTTGGCTATATCTTCTCCTGTTGCTCTGAGTTTAAGTTTGTGTTGCTTGTGGCCTAAGTTGTTTGTCTGTTGCACAAATGGAGTCAGGGACTCAAATGTTTCGCTGCCTTGAGTCTAGGTTTATGCTACTTGTAGTTCTGTCAAGAGTCTGTCCCATAAAACTAAAGTGTAAAGTCAAACACGTGTTAACGGTCCATTCCGTGTAACCGTGCTCAGCCCTACGTTTGTTGTAATACATACATAGTTGTACGTCGGTCTATCTTTCTTTTGACAGTTTTTAGTGCTAGCTAATAGTTGCTACTTTGTCAAATGTCAACAGTAGCTTGAGCAAGTATAATTAAACCATCTTTAAATCATGCCAATCGTTAAAAAGATTTCCCTTGCTGAGCGCCGTTGAATTTAACTTTTACGACGATCAAGCACTGACCAACTGAACGGAGAAATCGGGGAAATTGTACCGGTGTAACGGTTAAATTTCCGTTAAAAGAAGGTGTGTGCTGCTGCGGACTTATTATAACGACTGTTTCATCCAGCCATCCTACGGTCCAACCACCCTTACACTCATGCTGTTTAAAACAGCAGTCAGTCGTTCCGTGATGTAACGGATCGACTTGACTGCACCTGCATAAGTATATCAATGGCAGACTGATGTGTCGTACCAGACGAATACTAATTTGCATACTAGTGGTTCCTGTTTGTTCCTGAGCCAGTCAAAAACTCCTTAATGTGAAGAACCACCTACGTATGTCTAAATTGATTGGTCAGAGCCATATTTCTTATTTGCATATCTATTATCATTGGCCACAGGAATTATCACTTTGTCAATTGTCTATTTGCTGTTTCAAAACATCGTGAACAAGGGGGCAAATAAATGCGAGATGCAGAAGTCCTAAAAGTATTAGCATAATGAAATTTTTTCGTGTGTAACTTTAATGATTGCTTTTGTTTATTTTCAGGTTTTTAGGTTGGTTGATTCCGATATAGCTCTACAGATTATATGTTCTAGTTTATTTTCAGTTGAACCGGCACCCCCCATTTGGGAAAAATAGAGCAGGTGTCTGGGGGGCTAGAATTACACACAAAACATAGGCTAGGCTGCGAACTAATTTACGTATTTCTGTTATCGGAGCAAAAACCAATGACAAATGTTCCTACTCTAGTAGGAACAAAAAATTAGTGAAAGTTAGCAGGTTCAGCATGAGTTTTAGAAGAGTTAATGTGAATAAACTGACTGAATTTTTTATTACGTAGGTGTTTGTTTTGCTTATTTTGTTCTGAAAGCACGTTTTATGTTGAGTCCAAATATGCCTATTAAGGTTTTTCAGGAGATGTTGAGCAGAACTCGCTCTAATTTCAGATTGTTTCATCAAACGGCGATATAGCTTGACCAGACCACTGGGAGTTGTCTCTCGTACCTGCTTCAGCCCCATCCACTGATGTCGTTGAAGAAATGCATCGCACAAAAGAAACCACATGGACTTTAACGAGCTTATAAATTACAGTCTCACAAAGACTAAATAATGGACTCATTGTCTTGTAAACCTATATTATTTATTAAGTAATTACATATGTATGCAACTAGAACCCAATGTGCAATGGTCACAAATGTAATACAACAGGTTGTTTAATAAAATTGCTGCTTCTTTAAACTGCCTAAGCCTAAGCCTGAAGCCTCATGTATGAAAAAAAACAAGCATGTAAATGTGCAATCGTCACAAATGTTACCTATACAACACGTTGTTTTATAAAATTGCTGCTTCTTTAAAACGAAATTCAGTTCGTGCCACAAGTACTCAAATGGATGACTGCGTTTTGTTTAGCACACCACAAAATACCTCGGTAAAAATGAAAGTCAGTCAGGTGTAAAAGTCAGTAACTTACTTTAGGTTACTGTCGTGATAACAAAATTATCATGGATGGTTAGCACTAATTACTTTCCAAAGTTAAACGGATGAGTGATTAGTCTGAAAAACTTCCCTTAATTTTATCTTATTCTTTTTTGTATAGTTTTGTATAGTGTCACAGTAGCAGCATCAATAGTGAATTTTAACAAAAGTACATAATAGGGAAGAGTATGACACTATCCCTTATCCTAGCTAATCGACCGGAGCGACGCTCCGGCCGAAATAGCCGTTTTGCGCCTTGACTTTAGGGGGTGAGTACCCCCCCTCAAATCAGAGAAGTGTCTTGATTTCAGAGAGGGAGGGTATTCCCCTCATTTCATCTGACCACCAGCATGAAGTCTGGTGTGGTAGGCTGAAAAAGAGGGGAAAAAAAAAAAAACCCCCCCCAAAAAACAAACCACCCACCACCCCCACAAAAACCACAAAACAACGCTAGTTTGTTTTCCGCTGTTATGCATGTCTGTTGTGGTGACCTTAGCCTTCGCTAAGTTTTGACCTCACCAGGTTTTTATTGCTTAGCTGGCCTTACTAGTGTTTGGGGGGGGGGGGGTAGAATTTGTTGAAAAAATGTTAAACTTTAATTTAATTTATCCAAATTTGGGCTGAAACAGGACAAAATGCACAAACAGACCAAGTGCAAAAGAGGAGGGTGTTTGGGGGGGGGGGGGGAAGGAAAAAATGAAAAGTAATAATAACATTAACCAAATTTAGGCTAAAACGGGCCGAAACGGGAAAAAAGAACAAATATGCAAATTGAGGTATGTGAGACGTGTAAGTACCAAGTTTGCAATTTGAGGGTCTGTTGCACATGTGTAAGTATGTTTATGTGCCCCCTTCAATTTAAACTTGCGACCGAATTGACTTTGAAAAAATATACTGGCAAACTAATAGGACAGCTACATCTGTGCCGTCCTATTGCTGTCCAGTGTCCAACTCTTGAGTCGGTGTGAATCGTTGAGTTTCGTAGTGCAAGCCAGACCGGCATTTTGTATAAGAAAAGTTTCGTAGTGCAAGCCTGCCGACTCAACAGGTGCACAGTTCAGATGCATTATAGAGGGGGCTCATACTGACTATTAGAAAGCTGTATATTATAAGATCATAATTTCGTAATTATTCAAAAATGAAATTAAATGAAGTTCATTGAACCACAACAGTAATTTTTGCCTGTTTGATTTAATGAATATTTGTAACAGAACTTTAGTGTGTGTTCAATATAGGTAGGTATGGTAAATTTAGAATTTCGTAAATGTATATAGGTGTTAAAAATCAAGTATGTTGAAATTTTTTAACTAATCAGCTAAATTAGTGTCAAACTACGATGAGGACGAGTAAACCGAAAACATTATTTACAATGTAAATACTTTTCGATCAATTTACAAGCAAACAGATTCCAAGAAAAGTACCCCCTAGCCAGCCGAGGATTAAATTTTATGGATAGGCTTGCACAAAGAAACCCTGGTTTGCACCAAGAAATGGCTTGCCCTACGGTACCCAATCTTGTTCCAAGGTCAATTGAATTCTAAGTTAAAATAAATTAAAGGAGGCACATAAAAATACCTATACATGTGCAACAGACCCTCAAATTGCCAACGTGGTCTGTTTGTGCACTTTTGTCTTGCTTCAGCACAAAATTGGTTAAACGAAATTAAAGTTTAAAATTTTTATGTTATCCCCCCCAAACACTAGTAAGGCCAGTTAAGCAATAAAAACCTGGTGAGGTCGAAACTTAGCGAAGGCTAAGGTCACCACAACAGACATGCATGACAGCGGAAAACAAACTAACAGACTTGGTGCCACTAAGTTTTGCTAGCCTGAGTAATTTTTGTTCCTTCTAGAGAAGGAACTATTGTTTTGAAATTAACTGCTCATAGCGTTTAACGCTACTGAGCAGGCTGCATAGCCAGTATGTTTTACGTGTATTTTCAGCTTGGGAGCTGCCTGCTGATTTTGGTCTGCGTATATGCCAAAAAAATCAATAATCGATGTACACTGCTGTAACAATGTACTTTTTCAAAATCGGCACCGGGATGTTTCACCAGCAGTATATAAGAGCCATTAGAAAACAGTGTTTATCGCTTCTTGTTCTTAGACCTGATTTTCTCAGCTCAGATCAAAGTGTCACTTTTGAGCCAAATGGCTCGTGCAGCGGGATGCTTAACATCCTGCAGCACTTTTTTTGTACGTACTACGTATTTAAATTAAGTTAGAATAAGCTAGTTATAAAGTAGAGTAAGATACGAAGTAGGTATAGCAGCTTACGGGAAATAAGAAAGAAGACAAATACTTTTATAAAACAAAAAAGGAGACCGCGGGGAGGAACCCCCCCCCTTTTGGGGCCCTTTTTTTCTTATCGGCGGCGGAAAGGGAAGGAAGGGGGGAGGGGCAAAACAGCTACCCATCGGCCATCCCCCCCCGCCTTCCGCCTCTTTCTCACTTCATTGACGCCAACCGAGCGAGAAAAGAAGAGGGAGAAGAGGGGGGGGGGGGGGGGGGGGGGGAGGAGGCGGCGCAGCTGCGGACATAATAATATAATATAACAAAAAATAAAAAATAAAAGAAAAAAAAAAAATAAAAATAAAAAAAAAATGAAAAAATTTACAAAAAAAAATATAACTAAACAAGAAAAAGCGAAAAAGAGAGAATACGACAATATCAAAAAAAAAAGAAAGGAAAAGAGACACCGACAAATAAAAACAAAAAACCAAGAAAACAAAACCCGGGCGACGGAGGCTGGAGTTACAATAAAAACCAAACACAGCGACGGAGAAGGAGGCCGCTCACACTACAGCCAAAGAAGAAGAGGCGGGAGCCGGGGCGGGGTCGGAATTAAGCCACGAGAAAATGGGACCTGAGGCGAGATCGGGGGCGACTGGAACTGAACTTCACCTTGGCTTGAGCAGTAGGTATAGGAAGGAAAAGTAGAAGTGTAGATGTAGTGTAGTAAAATTAGTTTAGGTTTAGTTTAGTTAAATACAGTATAGTTAGTTACCCCTTAATTAGTTTAGTTTGTCGGAGTAGGAGTTGAGAAAAGGCATATCAGACTAATGAACTAAGGTTAAATGAAGTCAACAACTTACATAATTTAATTGCAAACGGTTGCCTAAACCACCACTGGACTGAACTGATTTACATAACTTATATGGTTCACGTGCATAGTTAAGTACGTTTAGTTTGACTCAAAAAGCAGTGTGTTAAAACTTGAATCTTTTAATTTCGGGGATTGGGGATTTAGTAATGGTATTCTTGTGCATGATTTTAAACTGTTTAGACTATAATTACACCTCAGTGCAGTAAAGGAATGGGCCCATAGGTATTTGAAAATTTATTGATGAACTGCCTGCCCTAATCTGTAAAATTATTTAGTTAAGGTTAACTTAATTTAATCCGGGGATTATTAAAAAGAACAAGAGTGTTACTAATCGAAACAGTAATAGTTACAGCTAGGTGTGTTTACGTATCAATTTTTTGATTTTTATTTTCATTTTTGATACTAATCAAAATATTCGTATTAAGGTGGTAGTAACGTTTTCGACAGTTTTGCAGGAGTAACACTTGACAACTTACGATTAATTTTCAATCAATAATTTATAGTACGCATATTAATTTAGGAAACTATAATTTATTATGAGATAAATGCTTGCTAAAATAGAAAAAAATTTGCTTGCTAAAAATTTTCACAGAAAATATTTTTTAGCCAGTTACGACAATTTTTCGTAAATTTTATGTTTAGCTAAGCCAAAGTAGTAGCTAGTCAAAACGGCCGTTTTATTGGAAAAAAAATGACACACGGGGATGTCAAAAACCTTCAATTTAGATGCCAAAACTTATCCTTCCGCTTTTTACTTTTAGAGATTACGTCACATTTATGTAGCATTTCTTTTTGAACTGAAGTACACTACACAAAAGTCCGCAAAACTAAACAACTACTAAAAGGATTTTGTTCAAAATTTGGAATAATTTGGCACACATATGTGTCTACTTTATACTAAAATTTCAATAATTTGGTTTGCTTAAACTTTGCGTTACATCAATTTCATTCACAGAAATCTGTAAAAATGTACTTCCGTGGACTAAATCTCAAGTCTCAATGTTGCAATCTTTTCATGCGTTATTTTACCTGTTTTTTTAGACAATTTCTGATGTGTCAATTTTTTTATTTGTATTAATTTAGCCTATTTCGTGAAAAAAATTAGATTCAAAAATTCGTATAGTTTTCAAAATTCGAAAAAGTTCAAAATTAAAAGTCCGTAACTTCTTTTCTGCATCATATAAATGCACCAAACTTAGCGTTAAAATTTACCCTGTTATTTGTTATGTTGGTGTGAAGAATAAAATTAATTGGAGTTACACTGTCAATTTTACAAGCAAAACAAGAAAAAAGCAAAAATTCACAAAATTTGACTACTTTGACAGTGTCTGCTGACTAGCTTATTACAAACTTAAGCTAGATAATGTGCATAAGTGTAATTGCAGTCAAGTTCTTTAACGTGAAAAAGACAGCTATTAAATTCACTGAATCAATCAAAAGTTATAGCACGTTATAAAAACTGTCGAAAACGTAACTACCACCTTAATAGCTTTATGATTCAATTCATTAATGTTCTACTTTGGTTTTAATTCTGAATGTAGCTTAATTTTATTTACACTTCTGTCAGAACCAAATTTTATTCTTTCATTAATGCAATACGGACATTGTGTGACGATTAGTTTACTTTTTCAGACTTGACGAAATGCAGTAAACCTACAATTTGCAAATGCATGTCGCAAACATAATTTTGGCCAATGAAAAACGAAGCAACACATTGACCACATTTTCCACGGTAAGTTGACTGCGGCAGTAAAGTGAACCATGTGGCCGAGTTCTTAAAATCACAAAACCTGGTGTGCAGTTAGGGATCATTCCCCACTGGAAAATGTACTTGTAATGAAAAAAGTTGAAAGCAAGTTCACATTTACCATTCCCTGTGCGTCAGGATAGATTAACTAAACCACTGGCATTTTTTTGTGGAATTGTTGTGATTCTAATAGTCCTAAACCACTGGGTGCAGTTAGGCTATCCTTCCCCACTGGTAAATGTAAGGGTAATGAATAAAGTTGAAAGCAAGGTTAACGTTACCTTTACCTGTCGTGTGTAAGGATAGATTAACACTAACACTGGCAATTTTTATGGAATTGTTGTGATTCTAATTGTCGAAACTTGACCACGTCAAGATACCTAATTCATGTACGGAACAAACTACCATGCTGTGCATTACATTACTATTGTTTGTTCTGCTTTTTTAACGATCAACATATAGTCAGGGGGGGGTGGTAATAAAAACACGGGGTAAAAGAGGGTAAAAAACACGGCTCAATACTCAGTGAAAACACGGGTTACAGAGCTGTAAAATAATGCAATAGAATTTACCCATCATGTGCTGTAATTTCATTGTATTAGTCATTACGACAGCCCAAAATGTATGGCAGACATACAAGCTCAAAGTTAACACCCAAAAAATGTTCAAAAACGCAAGCATTTTAAAACGTTGCTAAGGTTGTAACCTGAAGCTATTTCACACTGACGCTTCATTTTGTGCATAGTAGCATTATTTTACGTGCTCTTTCTTTTGGCATACCTTGCTTTCCGCCACCCTTCTAATAACAATGTATTTTGGGTGTGTTTTTTACCTCCTTAATTTCCACTCAAAACGGGTAAAAAAGCACACTTCAAAATGGTGTTATTTGTACTGATGAGAGCGGTAGCCGGCCAAAATTTAGTGTATGAAGTATGTACTTGTGTGACCTCACAATTCCACATAAAGAATTAGCCCTTGGACTAGTTCCATTGAGTAGATATGGCCCCTAGTCCCGGATTTATATGTTTAACACGTATTTCAGGTCAGTTTTTCAAGACGCATAAAACACATTCATTTGTGTGATTGATTTTTGGTGATGTAGGATGATTTTTCGGCCACTTTTTTGTCATCAGCTCCACGTACAATGCTAAAATACGCGATTAAACAGCTTGGATTCAATCGAATCAGGTCGGATATAAGTTGATGCTCGGTGTGACTTTGAAGGTTTAGAACCGTTTAAAATGCTTCCAAGTTATGAATAAATACATTTGGACAGAAAAAACATAGAAAAGCTATCCGGTCGCAAAAAATGACCCGAGTTTTTTTTACCCGCGACCGTGTTTTTTTGCCCACATGTGGAGTAAAAAAATCTCGGTCGGAAACCGGTTTGGCTCGATCTGGGTATGGGGTATATTCAATTTTACTGCACGAATCGATAGCTTTCACCACAAGCTACATGCTGATATATGTATCATTGCTCAACGTCAAACGTATCTAAAGTTATGAGCTTAGTTACCTATCCGTGTTTTTCTTCCCCCCCCTGGCTATATCTGTTTTGCAATTTATGTACATTTTTACTAACAATTAAAAAACTGCAAGAAAGAAATTTTAAAGAAAATCGTTCACTGAATACAAAGGACTAGCTGTATTATATGTGTAATTGCTTCTATACCATCAGACCAGTGGTTATATCTCGTCTGTCGGGCATGCCGTTCCCATCCTGCTTATTGTCATTATTTCAAAGCCAGGCATTTGTGATCATAAGTTATCAATACTAGAACAATTCACAGGATAGGCTATTATTTTTTTGTTACCTTTTATTTTTTTTCTGTTTTACAGCAAACTCCGGCAAATTAGCTGAGTATTTGGAAAATATTATTAATAACAAGCCCTTTTGTTGACGAGCGTAAATTTTTTCTACATGACTACAGTACGTATTGTTTTCCCGTATCGGTAAAATTAAGCGCGGCATGCTAATAATTTTATTTTTACAGTAGTTCTGTGCCCATGTAATACAAAGTTTCAACTTCGATCGAGTCTTGATCGCATAAAATGGCTCGAAAACTCACAACTACTACTACTACGAATTATGCGGAAAACAAACATGCTGTTGAGTGATAACGTTCGACGTACATAGGTGTATGTACAGCTACCCAATTATTTCAGGAAAATTCTTTTTCTTTTTCTTCCAAATTTCTTTAATTTTTCTTTGCTTTTTCTTTCATTTCATTTTTCTTTCGGTTTTCAACAAAGAAAAATTGATGGATGCCTGTCGGGTCAAGCACACAGCACACAATACAGGCAGAAACAATCCAAGGATACTCTATATAATTCAGGCTGATAGATTATTGATGAAATTACAAAGTTGTCAATTGTCCAGTGTTTATACGCACAACACACTAACACACTCCGGGCTGCCTTGTCAGCGCATGCGTGGCTGCTGTGCTGCTCAATGTAACAGCCTGCAGTAATGCACTGAAACTAAGCATTATTTACATGCAAATTTAGTTTCAGTGCATTACCTGAATTTAGTATGCACTCAGTTACCAAATTCAGTTTAAAGCCCAGAGCTATACAAGTGCTTAGTATCATATGTATGTATTAAACTACAAACAAACTGGCACTAGGGTAATGCCAGGAGCAGTATAGTTTAAGTAATTTATTGTTTATTAATTAGTTATAAGTTAATTGTTCTTGTTTTTCAGTTACATGCCGTAAAATTTCGAGCCGATTCTAGTCGCTTTCAACAAGTTTTCTGGGTTTTCTTGCTAACAATATCCGGACTGTTTTGTATCGCATTTGTGTCCCAACATGTGAAGAACTATTTTGACTTCCCCGTCTTCGTGAAACAGCAGCTAACATTCCTTCCAGTATTTCCTGCAGTCACAGTTTGCAACTACAATCCTCTTTTTAGCTCAAATCTTCTTTGGATGGATTTAGCTAGAATATATGTAAGTACAAATTTTCAAATAGGAATTTACATTCGGAAACAACTATTTTTTTCACTTAAATTTTATTAAATAACAAATCATTCAACGTTTAACCTGACAAACAAAAAACTGAGAGAAGCGATTAAAAATTTACAGTAAAATCTTGAAAACGCTATCCTAAAGCTCCGATTTAAATAGTCACTGTTGCTGCGCTGCTAAATAAATAAACAGATGAACTATACAAACTAATAAAAAAGGTAGCTTTTAAGGTGGTAGTTACGTTTTCAAAGTTTTTGCAATAATTGAAAAAATACTTGATCGAACATAATCAAACCTAACACAGACTTTGAAAATGTAGACAACATTATTTTAGCTTAGTTTGAAATTGATTATTTCTTTTACGGCTATTTTATGGCAAAAACAAGATTTTTCGTGTAGTGTATTTTTTGAAAACTTAGAAAATTGTATGTAAATCTTTGTGGGTTTTACGCTACTCAGAAACGCCATTCAAAAAAGGTCTAACCCGTTTTATTTTACAAATATTTTCAGCTAAATTACGACATATTTCTGTTAGTCATATTATGATCGGTAATTTTGAAGTTTTTTTAACACCAATTCTGAATTCGCATGCCAATCCCAATCACAAAATACAAAAACCATTTGACACCATAATTTACAAAAGTATATGTATCTACTCTATCTGGAAAATTTGGTAGGTGTATGTTATAGCAGCCAAAAGCCTTGGTAGTTTTAATGAACTCCTTTAAAAATTGCAAATTTTCTTTAAAGAAATGACATTTTTTACGCTTTTGTCCGGCATTTTTTAGCGGTTAGGGACAAATAGTGCTTATTGTAATATTAAGGGGGTAGTGTCGCGAAAGCAGTCGATTTTGCGCGACTATAAAACTTTTTCAGTAAAAGATAAGTCATTGTTCTTTACATAATCCAAAAACATGTTTTAAGGCAAATATTTTTGCCAAGTTTCTGCAAAATTGATGCAGCATACAGTTACCAGTGAAGTCGCAAAGTCGGAAAAATGACGTTTTGAAAACCTATTCACATTCGATAATTTTGTCACAATTAAAAAACTTTTGGGTTAGATTCTTCACACAAAGTAAAAGCGCATATGCTCTAATTTATGCACACGAAATTTAGTGCAAATTGCTTGTGTGGTTGTGGTGTAATGCCTGTTTGAACTGTGAAACTGTAAGTGACCTGTAAAGTACTCACAGCAATAATGATCAATTTTAAAAAATTTAGACACTTATTTTGAAATCAAACGAAAAACGAACCTTCATTTTTCATTTTTCTTATTTGTGGCAAAAAATTGTGCGTCAAAACATTACATGCACTTCACAAGCTGGCCAATCTGATATCTGGCTTGATTTTTTGAACTTTTATGTCTCTATTGTGTGATGTCTGGCTCACAAATGGTGATTGGTTAAAAATATTGGTAGATATTGGTAGTCTAGTGTCTGGCAGTATTTATTTGACACCATATGGCATTTCACTAGTTTCTCAGTGAACGTACAATTTCAAAGCAAAAAGTTCTCATTTTGCAGCCTATGAGCAAAACTGCTTTGGCGACACTACCACCTTAAATGACCCCAATTAGGCCCTATTTAATTAAGTTTAAAAACTTTTAAAAATCCATCATTTCTGGGCACACTGAGTGAATTTAGTTGAAGTAACGAATTTCCTGACGGGTTTATGGGAACGCAAAGAAAGTAAACTTGACAGTAGCCAAATAAATTTCCCCGATACTTTTTTCGAATTGAGTGAAAAGGTTGAATATTTTTTCAGTTAAAGCCCAACAAAGTCAGGAAAATTGCCTTTTCTTGAATTTTTAGTAAAATTTGGGGCAAACTTTTGGTCACAGAAAAAATATGCTGAATCGCTACACTTAGTTCAGCATACTACCAGTTTCATAACACATCACACAGATGTCATTAATGTGACATCTGTGTAAATTACTTGACCGTATGCAGACATTTTTAACCACTGCGAAGAAATAACAAAATACATAAAAAAATGCCTATAATTGAGCTGATAAGCTTCACCAAGATAGTTGGTGTGCACGCTATGAGTGTTATCGACATTAGAAAAACTGCAGTTTTGTAAAAAAAATGTTGGTTTATAATATGCAAAAGACCGCTTGTAAATTGATTTAGCAATTGCTACAAAATATAACAATGCAAAAAGCTGCGAAAACGTAACTACCACCTTGAAGCAGCAAAAATTGTTAAATTTAAATAGCAAACAAACTACAACCTTTGCTTTGGAATTGTATATAAGTCTGTTTTGAGTTTTGATTTTGAGCACGATATTTTTAACGTGCTTTTTTCGCTATTGTTTTATGTATGTATGAAACTTGTTTTCTATTTTTATACTTTTAACAATTGCTATCTATTTGATTATAAATGCTTGATAATAATTCACTATTTTAGTTGTTATTGTTTTTTCAATATAATATTTAAAAATTATTGTTTAGCACAATATAAAATCTAAAAGATCAAGAAATCGTGGAAAACGAAGTAAAAGTAAGTTTACAAAAATGATAAAATTGTTTTATCATTCCGCTCAGCTACAAGATAAACTAAATTACCTGCCAAGCCATTAAGGAACAAGGAGGCTAAGCAAAAGTCATACGATAATTTAATTGTTTCCACCGTATTTTACAAACTAGCACGATTTTATTAAATATGATGTTATGAAGTATCAAAGTTAAGTTAAAGTTTCGCTGGTGTCAACACAAACATTTCCAACTGATTGAAATATTATGTGTGGACAGACTCTGCTTGTCACTAAAAAACAACCAGCTTACACAATCAGCACAATCTTATGCAAAAGTCGTGCGTCACTTTTTCCTGTTGCGGCACACCGCAACAGGTCCTTATGATGGCTCAGAACAAAAACGCTAGGCTACGTGATAAATCTAAGCATACTTGTGTGTGCGTGTGTGTGTATCAATGTTCAGAACAGTGTCTGTGGATGCGTTAATGCACTAGCGTTTGGTATTCGGTTCATCTGTGTGTGTTTGTGTGACTGCGTTTTCAATGCAATTCTATGATCGTGCACTGCGTCAAGGCAATGCTTATGGATTTCTTAATGCATTGGCGCAGTTTTAATGTGTATGTGTGTGAGTATAGTCTTCGAATGCAGCTGTGTATGCTGAATGCAGCGGTATCAGAAGTAGAACTGGAGCGTATCAGCACGGCAATTGATAGTGTAATAAACAAAACTTGTAGTAGCGAGGTGGCAAATACAAATGAGGAATCGAACCGCATTAGCACCATAACCGAAACTGGAATTAGCAACGTTTACAGTACCAATACAGTGGTATCACAAGATGAACCGGATCGTATTGTCACCATAATTGGCCGTGTAAGTAGCTAAAGTTATTGTAATGATGCAGCAGTTACCAATGAATATTGTGACTTTGTGAGCGTTTTCTTTTCTCAACTCAGATGCATAAATGTTCGCGAAAAGCATACTCGTTCGTTGTGCTTCTCTACTTGAACAATATTTTGATTTTTAACAATCTTGTAGGATTTGGATAAAAATGGTCATTATGCGTTTTCGAAGTCGAACTCTGAGCATTAAAAATCATATTAAAAAATTTCTAACTTTATTTTAAGAACTAAAAAATTGTTCAACTGCGCAAAGTTTAAGGCAATAATTGTGCAAAGTTTTGTAGAAAATTACCTTACCAGTAATTTGTAATCAAATGCCGAAGAATTGGTTTCGTATTCACACGACCTATATTTGAGTCACATGCTTCTGAAAAGGCTTCTTGTCCAATTTTTTTGCACAGAACCCAATAATTTTGTTTAACTTTTTATTACGACTAATAAAAATTGCGTATCGTCTCTTTGCAAAACATCGAAAATTGATGCACTGGCTTACTTGCTGAATCCTGAATTTGCGTGAAAGTTGAATAAATTCACTAAATTGTCAACTTTTTTAAACTTTTTTGCTATGGAGATATGCACGTCAAAACATCAGAAATAGTATTTTGGGCAACTTTCCTTCAAGAATTATATATAATTTTTGCTGTTTTTAAAAAATATGGCCAAATCCTTGATTTCCGGGGTGCCCCCTAATCAAAGTGGGTGAGCGCAGGCGAGCCATTGTTACCTATGTAAGTAATGCCAAGAGTACATAATAGGAAGAGTATGACACTCTCCCTATTATGCCTGGCAGCGCGCGTCCAATGCGCAGCGCGAAATAGGCCTTTTATGTACGGTTTTGAGGGGGGGGGGTACCCCCCCTCAACTGAAGACGGGGTACTGAACTGAGGGGGGTACCCCCCCCTCAGTTGAGTACGGGGTATCGTTTTGAGGGGGGGGTGTTACCCAGTTCAGTACGGGGTCTTCAGTCGAGGGGGGGTACCCCCCCTCATTTCAGCACATCAACAAAGAGGGGGGGTACCCCCCTCAACTGAAGACGGGGTACTGAACTGAGGAGGGGGTACCCCCCCCTCAAAACCGTACATAAACGGGCTATTTCGCGCTGCGCATTGGACGCACGCCCGAAGGCATAATAGGAAGAGTGTCACACTTTTCCTATTATGTACTCTTGGTAATGCTTATGTTAGTCCGCTTATGTTCGCTTAAAGAATTGGGCTTGGCGAAGCTCCTATGCGGAAAATAAAACCAACCAGTGCTCCTTGTCCTCCGTCATAATTTTATTCTAAAATGCAGTGTAAACACGTATTGTGTTACCATATGTTTGTTACCTTTCAAATATGTTTCCAAGATACTGCAGAAGTCAACAAGTGAAAATTACAAACTGTGTCTAAGAAAAAACTTC
The DNA here is from genome assembly GCA_030248245.1 of Trissonchulus sp. WLG1_4. Taxonomy (NCBI): domain Eukaryota; kingdom Metazoa; phylum Nematoda; class Enoplea; order Enoplida; family Ironidae; genus Trissonchulus; species Trissonchulus sp. WLG1_4. The sequence goes on from JASANF010010794.1 coordinate 43,315, forward strand.
GTGACAACTTTTGTGGTTTTATCCCGTTTGATTTGGCTATAATTCAAATCCAGCTCTTTGCTCTAAAAAATGGCTTGGCTTCTTTCTGTTTTTATGCGTCACTGCCTCAGGATGTTTTGTAAAGAGTTTTGCAGTTTAGTGAGAGTTTGGGTCTAAGTTTGAATGGAAAATGAGCTCGCAACAGGTTTTTTGTCAAACATGACAAACTACTGTAAAATTTTCACTAATTTTCTTTTGCAGCAAGCTGTTGCTTGTTCCACTTTCGCAAAGTTTGAACCTGTCGCCTTGCAATGTTATGTCCTATGCTACATAGCAGCAGATTGAGTTTAGTTGCGTCGTCTTATACATACCTTGGTGTGTACTATGTAATTAATGTGTAATTAACAGTTTGCAAATACCTTAATAAAACCTTAATCAATTATTATAAAAATGCCCTTTCACCAAGGGCAGCAGTGTGGGTAGAATAGGAAAGTTTGATGATCTTGAGCGGAAAAATGCTAATAAGCTTGCAGGCATTTTACTAGCCGGCGAGAAAGCTGACACTAGAATTGTATAGGAATAGTATTTTTACGCGCCCCCTCAGCTTTACCATAGTTGACCACTGAGCACTTTTTTGCAAAAAAACCATAGTTTTTGGTCAAAATAACGTTATAATCGCGTTCAGCATCTCAAATCAACTATTTTGACTATTTTTCAACAAAACTGACAAAATTCGAAAATTGGTCAGATTGACCACTTGGGCACATTGCCAGGGGGCCCAAAGTGAAACAGTACACAACAAGTAGACCAAACAATATCATGGAAAACCCATGCGCCTTTATATATAGAGCTCCAATAGAAATAAACAACGAGCGGCTATCCATAAAAGCGTTATACATTGACAAAGTCATGAAAAAACACGTTTCAAGGGTGTCAGAGGGGGGTACATCAGTTCTGGCTACTAGGTAAATCTGGCAGCAAAAGTAATAGCCCGTTGCAATGCACAGTATAGGTGTTTATATTCGCATACGAAATGACAGACCTCTATCCATAACCGTTTGGCTGCACTGCCCGTAGGTAGACTACGCGCCTAATACACGTAAATTACCTTCCGAGCCCCCTACCTAGTGCTATAGTGGATCGATTCCAAAATAGCAGATGCACTGCAACCTCACTACATTACCATGCATGCAAGAGATCAGACTTGGGCTGTTCGCGTAACTTCTCAAAAGCCGGCTCGAGTTTATTTTTGACTTAGTCATTTTTCGAGGCCCAAAAAAGGGGTTTCCCCCCTCCCAGCAGAGCCAAAACGGCAACAGCCTAGAACACCATTTTGCTAGATTGGGTGGAAGTCTGCAAACTCACAGTGGCCGTTTGCATACTTTTCCAATCTTTGTTTGCTAATCCCCTGGTTGGAGTTTTGTAAACTTTTCTAATCTCTGTTTGCTAATTTTCTGCTTGGAGTTTTGCAAACTGTTTTGAATTTCAGCTCAACATTAACAGGAAATGAGGCATTATTTTCACAAAACACAGGAATAAAATTTAAATAAAACAGGAATAAAACACAGTTTTACGTTGTGAGGTTTGAGTGTCAATATTCCACAGGAAATATTAAACACGGCCATTAAAATTATATTAAATTATTGAAATAAAATTAACGTCGCTTTGAAATAAAATAAACTCGCCATTTTGAAAGACACTGCAAAAACGGATTTACTTGAAATGTTCATGACATGTATTATATGACATGTAATATCAGAGTTCAAACTTAATTTCACTTTGTTTCAAACCCGTAATTTCAATTGTCTTCACTTTGGTCGTATCAGAACTAGTTTAATACAGCCAAACGTTATTGCTGCCTTAACGCTACATATGTGGCCTTAACGAAACTACCAAAACTGTGTGGACCTAATGGGACGATTTTAATCTTGACTTAATTTCGTGTGGCCTCAACGGGACACAGCTGTTTAAAGCTCTATTTATAATGCTGGGTGAGTTCAGGTTTTGCCGAATCAGATGGTTAAATTTACACCTCTATATTGACATTTCAGTCTTTTGACACCTGCGGCGAGGTGTATTGAAATTGGTTTGTTTGAGTTCGCAGACTTCCCCCGTTTGCAAACGGCCGCTCGGAGTTTGCAGACTTCCAATATTTGTTCACTAATCCTTGGAAAAGTTTGCAAACGTCCACTAGGCCTTTTGCTATTGCCTCTATTCTCAACCACATTGAATATAAATAGCACAAAAAAGTGCCCTGCCAATGTGTATTTCTTAAGATATGCGACCGGGAAAAAAAGACTGTGTTAGATTTGGCTGAAATTTTGCCAGCATGTAGCCGTCTACCAGGCAAGTACACACGCTAAATTAAAACAGATTTGCTTGCATAAATTTTTATTCATTAAAAATTATTTTAAAATTTTGCAATATGGTGTGTGGGTCCTATTCTAGGGTTTGGCGCTATTGCGCCAAACCTGATAATCTTAATAGTCATATTTAGTGTTAAAATCTTAAATCGTTAAAACCTGAAATCTTAAAAGTTGGAAGTGCATAATAAAAAATTGTTTACGTTAACGCAGCAGTTTCGTTAGGTCGACAGTTTTCATTTTAATCGTTAGGTCGACAGTTTTCATTTTAAACGTCAATATCTGCAATCCATTAGGGCAGCAACTGTTTCATTTAAGAGGGTAATTGCGTTTTTAGGTGTTTACTCACTCACTAAAGAAAATTGCTTCAAGATTTGTTTGTTTACGCGAAACAATTTTCAGGAATGTAGTGCAATACTTGACCAATGCGTAAAACAATATGCGTGAACATTGTATAGAAATGGTTTCGTGTGAACCAAGGCTTTAGACGTAGTTTAGTAGTTAACATGGCGTATTCTACTTTGTCCCAATTCTAGTTTGTCCCAACAAATCTGATTGGCTGACGCCTATATTTGTGCACCCAATAAACTATGAGGTACACCAAGTAGGCGGAGCATATCTATGTACTGCTTTCTTTACATTACAGTTTTTGATTAAACAATTGGATTTTTAATCTTAATGAAATAAAGCAAACGTACAAGATTGTTGAAAAAAAATATTGAAATTATTAAAATATTAAGCGTTCAATACATAAATATAAATTTTAAAAAATCCTATTCCTGCTGTATTCAATTTGGCGGATTTCATTGATATTTAGCCTAAAATTAATTCACATGCTATTACTAACTGGCTTAAACATAAGAGTAACGTAAGTTTAATCAAAAATTAAAAAATTGTTAAGTTGAAGTAGTTAGCAATATATAGATAGTAAACCTAGTCAATTTCCAACCAAGTCTTGACAGTTACAAAACTATAAACGAGATCCATGCTATTGAGCATTTTTGTGTGGTATTAGTACTGTTAACAAATGTCTGCGGTAGGTTTCTGTTATTTCAAACTTTTTGTTCGGTAGCTTTTTCAAACTCTATGTTGGCTACGTTTTCCAATAATTTATTAGAGAATTGTTTTGCCCTCAATCTGTCACCTTAGTCACGCTCCACCTACCCAATTTTCATTGGACTGTCAATCAAACCGCAACAGCCAATCATAATCAATGGGGCAAAGTAGAATTGGGACAAAGTAGAATAAACCGTTAACATGATAGAGACGTATAGGTAAATAGAACATACTACATAGTAGAAAGTACGTATGCATCAGCTAACCAACAGAAAAAACGTTGAAATATAACATTTCATTGTGAAAATGTCACATGAATAAAAAACGTGCAGTCTACGCTGCAATTAGCAGCATAAATACATGTTGACATTGCGATGTGAACAGAAAAAATGTGGTGGAAAAATTAATGAAATTTTTAAAGTATAACCCTGTATTTTTAGTGTCATGTCCTGATTCATGGCTAGCGGGCGACAGGGCGTGCTATAAAGCCATTAAACTGACAGATGAAGTAAAGAGCAACTTATGCGTAACGCAAATGGGCATTTTTGGCAAAGGTTGTGAAGCACCTGGACAGGAAACTCTTTGTCAAAACTTGCATCCACAGGCTCATTTGCCCACTTTTGTTGACGGAAAGCAGTTAGCGGACTTTCACAAAATTAAGTAAATGCTAAATAATAAGTAATCAACAGGTAGTACTTTTCAATACGGAAAAATATTAATGGGTTCAATCAAAATTACTACCTGTTTTCACTCAAAACGTGGTAGACTAGTCCTGACACTGTTGAAAGCCATAGCCGACCATGAATGGTTCCAATTAGACTGGTATACTAACAAGGAATTAACAAACCAATGGCCACAGATACACGTGGGAGACAGCCCACGCAGATTTGAAATGTCGAGACAAGCCCCCCTCTCAAATTTGACCTAATAGGGCAAGCCTCTCTAGTGATGAATCCTGTTTCATTTGAAAACGACTATCTGAAACACTTTGTGTATGTCTCGTAACCTTCTCATAAGTTCTCTTATAAATGCAATTTATTTAAGACTATATAAAAACAAGTTGTGTCAAGTTTCTGAAACTACCGCCAGGGACAAGCCCCCCCCAGACTCAGACCCCGTCTACATGTATGCCTATCGCCCTTGCACACACTCACGTAACACAACTAACATATGATATTCTAAACAATCTCTTATTTTAAGTCAACACTTTTAAATGTTGTTGCTTCTATTTATATTATTTTTCCACATAATGACAATGCATTTTTTAAAACAGTTTTTAAAGGAAGGGACATGATGACTTTGTGAAACGTGAAAAGTGAACGCAGTCAATGACTACCTGTGCGCATAATTTGCAATCCGAATCCGCAGTATTTACACAAGTACTCGAGCCAGCAAGTGGTCACATTTAGTCGGCCTATTATCTTTGAAGTTCTGCCAAGTTTCGAGTGAAAACAGTCAGTAATTTTGAGCGACACCATTAAATAATTATATTATTTTTTACGGCTAATCTAAACAATGCAGTCGGTAGTTCTAATTCTATTTGATATAATATACTTGCCATATTGGATATCCATATCTCCGCATTAGTGATTCATACATTTTGTACTACAAAGCCAAGGTCATATGTGTACGTATAATTGAAAATTACAAAAAATAAGTATGACCACTTTAAAGTTGGGTTGATTAGTGAATTTTGATTTGCTGAGTGCTATAGATTTTTTCAAATCGACACAATTTTGAGCGACACCATTAAATAATTATATTATTTTTTACGGCTAATCTAAACAATGCAGTCGGTAGTTTTAATTCTATTTGATATAATATACTTGCCATATTGGATATCCATATCTCCGCATTAGTGATTCATACATTTTGTACTACAAAGCAAAGGTCATATGTGTACGTATAATTAAAAATTACAAAAAATAAGTATGACCACTTCAAAGTTGGGTTGATTAGTGAATTTTGATTTGCTGAGTGCTATAGATTTTTTCAAATTGACACAGCTCTGCAAAACAATATTTTTTATTTAAGTTGACAATGTTTTAATTATTTCAGGTATAACTTAACTTCATCTATGGAAGATGTTTTTTATGGAATGGTAAAACCAGAACATGGTTCCAATGCTTATGCGTTGTGGAATAGAAGTTGTGTTTTAAGGTACGTGCGGTATTTTTGACACGTTCATCATTGTAATATGTGAGTGTGTTTGCATAATATTTGTTTTATCTAAAAATTATGTTTAAGTTAGGTAGCAGATGCAACAATGCTTTGCACGATTTTTTGTGTGACTCAAGGTCACAACCATAATGATGAGCATACTACATGAAAAAATATGAAAGAAATTTAAAAAAAAGAAATGAAAATAATAGGTGTCGAAGTAGATGTCTCACATACGTACCTAAAGTGGCTATTGTTGCTAGTGACAGCTTAGTAAACCGCCTCGTTTCTCAGCCGTTAGTTGGGCTCCAAACGTCACGCGATAAACAAAAATGACGCAATACAACTAACATTCTGACATTCTGATTAATTATTGGCGGTCACAAGATCACTGGAGGTCATGCGAAACTTGCAAGGAATAAAAGAAATTATATTAATTTAGCAAGAAATGAACACTAAAATGAACTTGCAAAAAATGAAAAAATAAACACGAGAAAAATAGTGATGATGATGAAATGATAAAATAAAGGCTACTGATGATGAATGAGGACACAAGTACGTATTTGTAATGTTATCACAAACGTCACAACTAACTTAGGTGACAGATTCATCTACTGAATGCAATTTTACTTCATACAAACCTTCCTCGTAGTTCATGAACGTACCTACACAATCATTGCACTGTCGCAAAATTGTGACCTTATTCTCTGTTTAGACATATCCAAATAGCAAAAGGAGACACCTGGGAATGCGTGTTAAAAAGACACTGGCCAATGTACGGACAAAGTAGCCGTCTTTTTAACAGTGTTGCGATCAGATTTGAACAGCATATGTTAGAAAATGCGGCAGTCTCAACAATTTGTCAAATACAAGAAAATTTGCACAATGTTTGTGCTGTTGACGGTAAAAATATTCTTAAACAATGCACTTTACTTTAGAATTTACACGCTTGAGTTCAATCAGAGAAATTGGTGCCGTTCAGAGTCTTCACTACCTAATTATAATTCACTACATTCCCGTTTATCCCTTCCCTGTGACTGAATGTTAGAGACTTGACTAAAATGCTAGTTTTCTAACACTAACACTTCTCATAACAGTATAAACGATCAGTGATAATTATGTGTAACTATCTAAAAATTGACTAGTCAGCTGGATATCGTATTACCTCGACTAAAATCCTAGGGGCTTTATTGTTTGGTTAACTCCTGACCTAGGGGCTTTGTTCAAGTTCTGGGCTTAATTTTTCGTCAGTTTTCTAATGGGGGCCTTTCTCACATTTTTCGTTCATTCTACAGAATAACAGTTGCAGCGAAACTCAAGTTTTGTTGCAAAGCGCTGCTACATGGCTTGCCAACCACTATGTACAGCTAAGTCTTTATTTAAGTGGAAACAAAAATGAAAGAAAAAGAAAGAAAACTTTAATATAAAGAAATGTTATGCTGCAAACCACGGGGCTCCTGGAATTTAGGCCGTGAAGGCGAGGGCCGAAGGACAGAACCGACCGTGCGCCCGAGCCCAAGTGGAATGCAGAATAACGGTTGCCGACCGGGACAAACAGTTCTAAATCGCTCAAAATCGGGCCCTACCTAGGTCCGGGGTCACACACGGAATCACACACAACAGCTGCAAAGCCCTCCAAAGGGCGCCTACAAACAACAATCCCTAAGAAGCCCTAGGGAGGCAGTTTTACAGTGCAGAATTTTATTGAAGTTTCAATCTTTTATTGAATGTAAAATAACAAGGAATTGATAACAGGAGAAAACAAATAAAGATCTAGCTTAAAACATCAACCTAACTTAGGGGATCTAGCCCTAATCCTCAATGGCACTCGGGGCCTCACTACTTAACCCCTGTTCATGCACCGGTGCCAACCCCCCGTTTTCCAAAAATTGTCTGACTACCGTGAACCAGACCACACATAAGAGATATTCAACTTTTTGGTGCGTGCCATATCGGATGCGGGTTAGCTCCCCTATTCAAACATAATAACAAATATATTGAAATAAATTAAATATTAAGTTTTATTAATGAATTTAGACACTACAATTTAGATATGAAGAGAAATTTCAGAATGTTGAAATATTTTCCTATTCATGCGACACGTCATCATTTTCGACGCTCGCAAGCTAGCACAGATAGTCAAAAAGTACCTGGCAGCCTTTCTATTATCTCGAAAATGCACAAACGCAGCGCAGAGCGCAATTCTACTCACAAATACTGATATTTTAGAAACTATTGAAAAGTGTGAATCTGCAAGTTCTCAAACGTGAAGATACGAAACCAATACTGGATTTTCGATATAATTTGACATTTTAAGAGCGGGAAAGCCCGCCTCAAATAGGGGTGGCCCTAGATATATAACAGGTGCCCCCCTGCGCGGGCACGACGTCCCGGCGTGTCTAGCGCACTTTCGTTGGGCACCCCCTAGTTGGGGCGCGTTTTCCTGCTCTCGCAGCGTTCAAATTTTGCTGGTTAGAATTTTGAATTTTAGAAATACATAAATTTATACAAACAGTCAGTAAAACTCCTTTCCTGAAAATGCAGAAGAACATAACAAGTACGCACACAAATACGACAAGATGGCTATCGCCAATATCCCTTTTTAAAACCAGTCTAAAAATTCAGCGATAATTTTGAGATAAACACAATCGATTTTTAAAGCCTAAAATTTCATGATACCCATGTCGTTCAAAAACCTCATTAGAAAACCTTCATTTTAAACTATATATCGTGCCCCTCAACTCTGGAGGTTCCACCAGATTGAACTCCGGATCGGCTAGCCTGTTGGCCGCCAACCCGGCCAGTACCCATAAAACTCTATCGGGCCGTTAGCCCGTCTGTAGCCTACACGCATACCCTACCTAACAAAAACTACGTACCTAGCTAAATTTTGGTTTACACACTCCCTACATACATACTCATGTTAGTAGACACTTTGGACGCGTCCTCTACTCTCACTCTCTCTCCTCTCTGCTCTCTGCTAGCTAGCACTTAAAAACTCTCCGTAGCTGCTCGTGAACAGTCGTGGGACTTGCCCTAACATAGGCGAGCTCGCGCCTGCTTTATATGACGCACGCCTCGTGCACAGCACGTGGACAGACGCGATTTTCGGGATGCCGGCCGGTCGTCCGTCGCGTACGCCACTCACCCTCGCAGCTACTTCTCTCTCCAATTTTACCACTCGCAATCTAAAAGGAAACACTTCGAATTTGGGCATCTTGCCCTCTCCACAGTTCGGCGGTCTCCCACACTCTGAGTTCGATTCCTTCCTATTTCTCCACGACACTCAATCATACTAGCAACACACAATCACACCACACTCGCTTACAGACGTTTTAACTGTCCTTATTATCCCTACCTACTAATTTCTCGTTGCGATCAATGCAACATGCACTATACCGGCCGAGATAGACAAGCAAAAGGCTAACTACGAAAGTTCGTCCATTCTGGCAATATCAGGACCAGCGTGGGGCCACGGGACGCTGACGGTAGGCAGGACGGTGGCCCAAAACGATGGCAGTCGGAGACCGGGAATGGCTCGGCGTCTCGCTGGCACGCTGGCGGCTCACGTCAATGGATAAATAAGCATCTGGCAGCTAACTGGCTGGCTTGGCAGGGTCTAGCATGGCGGATGATTCGTTCCACATGGCAGTTCATATCGCTTGGGCCGCAAATAACAGGCCCTCCCCAGGATAGTCAATACCGCCCCCGTCATTCCCGCTTCGTTCCCAAATAAATCACCCTTCCCCATATAGAAATAAAGTCAATGTTGCCCCGAATAGGGCTGCAGCAACAAGAGAAAAGTTCCATGTGGGGGCATCACCGTTGGATGGATAGCCAGCCAGTCTCTTCATTATGATTACAATTGTTACAATTGTAACAATTGTGAAATTTCACAATTGTTACAATTGTAACAATTGTAGGTTTGTGCAATCGGGCCCTGGCTGCAAATTTTCTGGCTTAGGAATTACGTATGAATTGATTGATTATGTTATTGCCTCAGCGACTTGAGAACAAAAGTTACATATAACTGCAATTTATAATCTGCGCAGGGGGAAAGCCCCTTCTTCAAATTTGGGGACGTACCCCTATCAATTAAAAGATAAAAGGAGACAGACAAAAAGTGTATCTTCTAAAATTTGCTCACCCGGACATTATTATCCGGATAAAAGTAAAAGTATTACACAAATTATGTTCTCCCAACCAAACACTTATGTCCACTTTGACCTCGTGCAGTATTATTCTGAAAAAAGCATTTGGGGGACAAGTTTTGGGAAAAAACTTTTTTATCCGTCACACCCAAAAAACTTTTTTATTCGTCATACCCCCGTAGAAAGTTAGAAAACTTAAGTTTGTTTTGTTTGACTTTGGTGGACTGCAGCACCTGTCAAAAATGTATCAGTGTCACTTTGGCGGTCTGTGTCAATACACAATTAGCGTAGATAAATTAAAGAAACCACCAAGAAAAGGAATGAAATTGTAAAGTAAATGCAAGAAAATTTAAAGACAGAAGCCGGAAAATAAGAAAGCTGGAAATAAAACTGAAAAAAATAATTTAAAGACAAATGAAAACAAAAGAAAAGAAAAATGAAAGATTTAATTTATATGAAAGAAATTTGTACTCAAATAAAGACCTAGCTCTAGGATTAGTGCTAGATCAGTATTTAAACCCTTAATTATACTCCGACTATTTTTGAAATCAATAACACGCAGTCATAATGTTGTTTAAATGTTATACTTGTGTTAAACTACGAACTATGGGGCCTCTGGAAATCAAGACTTTATACCTCATATTGATAGGACCGCGTGCCCAGGCTCCGTGGAACACTGTCTATCGGGTAACAACCGGCACCTCGCTCACGATTCGATCCTAAAACAGCTAGACATGTTCGGGATCACGTGTGGGATCACGCAAGACAGCTGCTAGGTCCATAAAAGCACATCACAAAAACGCAGAACAGAAAGTTGTAAAAGGCCAATTAAAATTTCAAGGTTTTACTGAAAACAAATAACAAGTTTTTGGTTAACAAAACAGGAGAAAAACAAATAAAAATCTAACTAAAAAATTTCAAAAATATTTCAAATGGCACAAAAAATTCAATAAATACGACCCGTAGGTTCAACATTAGGTGCTTAGTTGATTAAAAATGGTCCCGAACCCCAAAAATGTGGCTAGAGCTGTTCAAAAAAATGAAAATTTTCAGTTTTCTTAGGCTCAGTGCATCGTTAAGCCCAAAAATGCACTAAGATTTTGAAAAAAATATTTTCCGCGGTCAGTTTTTGATGCCGGATCGTTTAAACGTTGTCTGAAGTCTCAAAATTGGCGCTCAGTTTCTGCCTCTGCCTCTGCCAATTTTTGAAACTTCCAAAAATTGCAATTCACTGGACTATTCAAATTTTGGCGAAAAAGTTAGTTTTTTGCTAAAGATTCACCAAATTCTCACTCAAAAATTTCTTCTACCTCTTTTATTCTCTTTACTACTTATGTATTTTCCAAACGGCCTTTTATTTCTTACCTAAATAATTGTCTTCTTTCTTTTGAAGTTTCAACTCGAAAGTCCCTTCGTGGTGACCGTTTAAACACAAGAAAACTAATTTATATTTTTCCCAGTTGCTAGCCTACGTGTTGGGCGCCACAATACCTAGTCCCCTGTTCAGAAATGCGCCAAACACTCCAACTTAACTCACCTGCAGCCGTCTTTCAAACCGGTTGATAATTTGACTAACAAGCCAGACAACACTAAGCTCATATATAATTTTTTTGATATATATTTTAACTCTTTCAAACATAACTTTAAATACATTTTAATACAAATATGTATTATTATTAGCCATAGTTTCAATATAGAATAAAGTCTTTCCAAGTACTTTTCAAAACTATAACTTTACTAGTGTTAAGAAGTGTGACGTCTCCGAAAAGTCACCTGACGGTCGGTTCGACGTTAATGACCAATAAAATTGGTCATTCAAGTGTTCGCTAGCCTAGCTAATTCGGTAGCCTGGCGTACACCACAAAGAAGGGAAATGAGTTTTGCACTGTTTTTGATATTTTGGCTGTGTAACTTTTCAGACACGTTATTAAAAGTGTACTAAAGTGTAAATCGAGTTCTATTTCGTCTATTTCTAAAAAATATTGTCGCGCTGGGCCTAGAAATAATAACCTCAAGCAGAGGCCACCCCTGCATTCATAACATTTGAGCCCTTGGGGTTTGATTCAAAGTTGGAGATTTATAATTTCGTGAGCCTCTTATTTGAATCTTCATTCAAGGCTGTGGCTTTATTCGAGGTAATACGGCATCAAATAATTCTGAGGGGCCTAGCCGGGTCACCCGAATCCGAGGATTGTTTGGCTTACCCTTAATCGATGGACCATACAAGATAAACTTTACGTTTACAATCATACAGCACATTGCACGTGAACGGTAGGGTTTAAGTGCCAACCTCAACATAGGGCATGAGGCTCCTAATCTATCTTCGAAGACGGTTCGTTAATAAGACTGTCTTGAGTTCTCAGCCCTATTCTCTCCGTTCTATTTCACAGTTGCCAGAATGCTGAAAAGAGGAGGCTGCACAGATTTTGAAAAAAATGAAAGAAATGTAGGCACCGGAAATCGAATCCGGCCCGTTCGCGCCGCCGTCGTGAAGCTAGCCACTGCTGACCAGACCACTACACCACGGCCCCAAAGTTTCGTAGGCCCTATTTTTCATTTACATAACCTTACATCTACTAACGCAGCGGTCAGTGACAACTTATGTATTTTCATTCTTTGCTGCAAGTTTTTTTATTTTTTTTACATTTCTTGCAAGTTTAGTTTAATTTATTTCTTTTCTTGCCAGCAGTGACTTAACTCAGCTGACCTTATTATCATTAATAATTAATCAGATTACACACTCTATGCTGTGCCATTTTCACCTTTTGTGTCAGACCATGAAAACTAATGCTAAATGAAGACGACTTAGTGGGATCGAACCACCAACCTTTCGTTTACCAAGCGAACGCTCTGTCACTAAGACAGCCAGTCATCTATAATATTGAATTTTTTAAAAAGGGTGCCGTTAAATCGGTGTTGAATATTATCAAATGTTATTAATGTTGTTATTAATATGTTATTAAATGATTAGTTACTTTTTAGTGTCACTTAAACATTGTTCAAAATTTGTGTCTGCTAAGTCAACTTTGCAGATTCTATACAACAAATGTAATTTATTTCAAATTTTACACTTTTGGTTTTGAAATTTAAACTTTTTAACACTTACCGTTGGTACTAGTGTAAATACTTATAGTGTCAAGTTTCTGTATTATATCAGTTGGTGCTAACTTTTTTAAATTTTATTTTATTTGCATTTACGGTTAATTTTATAATGCACTAATTATACCTTAAATAACAAATAGTTTAAGTCTATTCAAGAGCAACACCGCCCGCCATGTAAATGTGTGAAGAAGCATGCATTTGTCTGCTACTCGTCAAACTTTTCAAAACTTTGTTCCGCAAGCCGGAAATGTCGGCTTCGTTTTCCTTTCGTTATCGTTCATTTTAGTGTGAACTGAAACAAAGCGTAGCTGTACTTTTTATTTTTTACGTTATACTTCTTTTTTTTGCAAAAATACAAAGCTTAATTTCAGTTGGCTGACTTTGGAGCAGTTGTATGTCAAAAAGCAAATCTAACCAATAAAAATGAAGCTCAATAGGCGGAGCGTCGGTTAGAGCATTCTGATTGGCTAGATAGCAAAAGTACAAAACAAAAAGTAGATCGCGTTTCTACTTTTTCATCAGGCCAAAAGTATGTAAAAAGTGAGTTCTGTATTAACCGAAAGTTTTACAAGTAACAAGTACAAGTATACGTAAAAGTAACAAGTAACAAGTACGTCTGTGTGAACCGGGCCTTAGAACGAATGGCTAAAACTTACGTCAATGGAGCACATTAAAAAATATAGGTTTACATGGAAAATTATTGAAAAATAGAAAAAGGACACACCCCGTGGCCAAAAATAATTGTTCACACATTGATGATTATCATCTTACGTCACCTGTTATTCTTTAGAAAAAACAGTGAACAATGTAGTCCACTTATATAGATATTTTATTGATAGGGCATCAAGGTGCCCTGCAGCGCAATTGGGCGTCAGTTGGACTACTAACTAATAAGTTGGCCGTTCGATTCTGACAGGCCAAACTACTTTTTTTAATCTGTAGTTTTGATGCTGGAACACCGATCTCAGCCAGCAATAGCCGAGCTATAGCCAGGCATTAACATCTATATACTGCTATAGCGCTGATAGCTGATTCTAGAGGCATTGTCTAACACATTTCCAAGGAATTGCATTTTGTAGCCGAGCTATATGTAGCCGAGAATTAACAGCTATTTCTAGTCAAAACACGACTATAACGCTAATAGCCGATTCCTGAGAAGGCGTCGTTTTCAGACTGCCAAGACCTTAGCTATGGCCGAGCTATTGTCGAAACAGTGGTTTGGTAAGGAGAGCAATGGTGGCTAATGTATGGTCGAAAACTGACTCATACATACGGGCCTAAGTTGGAATGCTACTCTGCTGCCATTCGTTTATTACTACTGCACCGCAGTGCAACACAGACAATATCCAGACTAAATTCAACTACACATTTTTATATACGCAGACAGTAACTGCAAGTACAAATATCTATATGCAAATTAGGTGTCACGTGATTGCGCAACTAAGCCAAGCAAATACGACATAGACTATTCACACAATTTGTAAACTATATAACTAGTCTTAGGAACAAGTCGAGATTCTGTCTCGACAGCTATAGCCTGACATTAACCTTTTGACGACCAGAGGTTCACTCTCTAGGAAGCCAGACACCTGCCAGTTTTTTGGCCATTGCTCGTGCTACGTGCATTGTAGAGACAAGTTAGCTAGCAAAACCACCACTCGATAGAGAGTTTATCTGTAAACAATACATAATCAGTCGATTAAGGGTCCTGGACGCATCGTGTTTGAGTTATAAGTGCTCCAAGTTGAAGTTTGTGAAATTGTACCTCACTCTAGAGTATTAACACAGTAACCGTTCGCCTGTTATAGTTGACTAATAGGAATAAACTACAATTTCCGCTGTACAAAGCACAAAGTGTTGACTGCCGCAGTTGCGATCAAATATCATAATGAGGTCATAAAGAAGATACTACATGCGACGCATCCGGCAACGTTTTCCATGCAGTCTAGGAGACGCTGCATAGACTTTTGTATGTACTTTTGCGATGAAAAAGTCAAATTTTCACATTGTTTGATCAAGGATAGGTTTCGTTGTGTGCCACGTTGTCGTGCAGAGCTCGTGAAATCATTAGTGATGTGGATCGGATCGGATCGGTCCGAAATTTTGATGCCGATCCGATTCAGATGCTTGATTGGCGATCTGATCCGATCCGATCCGATCCGATCCAGGCCCGGATCGGTCGATCCGATCCGATCCGCGATCCGATCCGATTAAACATTACGTAACCTTGATCAAAGCTAAAAAATCTCATTTTCTGTAGAAATATTGTTAAGTATGAGTTATTATAATGAGTATATGGCTTTAAAAATTTATTGAGTTTGTATATAAATGATAAGATGGCATTTTTGTAATGAGAGCAACTTAGACAATCCCACGACCAAAAATTTTGATTAATTGGAATGGAAATGTCTTGACAATTTTGGGTCACTACCGCAGGTCGTGGATACCCACGGGTCGGGTTGGGTTGGATAGGAAAATTTGAGCCGTGGGTCAACCCAGGCTGCGCGGGTCGCTGCATTTTGTCCAATCGGCGAATAAATTCTGAAATTTTTTCACGTATTCAATTTAATCTGGGTACATAAATTTGGTTACCATTCGGTTAAAGTAGATAGCAATGTGAACAATGTACAGCTGTTTATACACTGTGCAAATTGTACAGGGGTATATATCTGCTAAAAACGATCGATCATCAGGTACGGTATCTTAAAGGTGGGTCAAAGTTGGATGTGGTCATCTTTGACGTCGTGGGATGGATCGTGGGTTACCCACAAGTGTCAAACCGCGGGCTGGGTTGGGTTGCGGCTAGAAAGTGTTGATCCGCGTCGATTCCCAACTCTTGTGTTAACGAAAAGAATGTTGAAAGATTGTTTTTGTAGTCGAAAATTAAGATATATATATATTTCCAAACATTTCACATCACACATTTAGTACGCGTCTTCACGCAACTTCAATGATGAGGAACCTCGCCCCCACTTGCATATGGTCTATGCATACACTGTACGCTTTCACTAATATAAAACCGATATTTTGATAATTTGAGTAGTAGTTATACTTGTGCGTTTGATTGATCGCTCGAAAAGTTTTATAAATTACGCAAAATTTTTGGCAAATTACGAAATTTTGTGTTCGAGACTCAAAATTTATACTACCGATTCGGATCGCCGATCCGAAATTTTAAAGCCGATCCTATCCGGCGATCCGATCCGGCGATCCGATCCGGCGATCCGATCCGGCGATTCGATCCGGCAATTTCAGCGATCCGATCCGATCCGATCCGACCCCCGGATCGGCGATCCGATCCGATCCGACCCCCGGATCGGCGATCCGATCCACATCACTAATATATATTTTTTTATATATATATATATATATATATATATATATATATATATATATATATATATATATATATATATATATATATATATATATATATATATATATATATATATATATATATATAATTATACTATATAATATGCGACTCACATACCTGAAAATTAGTGAGTGACCCAATAGCGCTAACAGCAAAAAATAATACGATGTACATTGTACAGTTAAGTCATGCAGACGCAAGGCTACTATTGATTTTTACCACATGTGTGCGTGTGTGAAATCCAGCTTTGTCGTACTGTGGTATAACAATTTTGCACGCTGCATCAAAAATCAAAAATCAAAAATCAAAAATCAAAAATCAAAAATCAAAAATCAAAAATCAAAAATCAAAAATCAAAAATCAAAAATCAAAAATCAAAAATCAAAAATCAAAAATCAAAAATCAAAAATCAAAAATCAAAAATCAAAAATCAAAAATCAAAAATCAAAAATCAAAAATCAAAAATCAAAAATCAAAAATCAAAAATCAAAAATCAAAAATCAAAAAATCAAAAATCAAAAATCAAAAATCAAAAATCAAAAATCAAAAATCAAAAATCAAAAATCAAAAATCAAAAATCAAAAATCAAAAATCAAAAATCAAAAATCAAAAATGCAAACTTAAAAAGGTTTTTGATGTTTGATTTTAATTTTTGATGCGGAGCTAAAAACTACCATTTTTTATTTTGATTTTTGATGCATAGTCACATTTTAATTTGATTTTGATTTTGATGCTGCATCAAAAATCAAAATTAATTTTGATGCACAATTTTTATTTTTGATTTTGATCATCAAAACACACCTATTGTGTGGCAGCATGACTAAAATGGCCATTAAATGCAAAGATCTGCGATTGCTGAAAAAACAATTCGAAGCTCAGGATACAACGTATATTGTAGTTTATTTTTAGCAGTCAACTATGATAGTCGCACGGTTGCTGTGTTAACACTCTAGGGTGAGGTACATACTGTGCATATTATGCCTGAGCGATGGCGCAAAATTTGCACAAGCTTTCAACATTGAGCGCTAATAACTAAAAAATGGTGCGTCCTAGACCCTCAATCGCCTGATTATGTTTTGTTCACCATTAAATTCTCTATCGATTGGTGGTTTCGCAAGCTCTCTTCGATGCACGTAACTGGAGCAGTGGCCAAAAAACTAAAAAAGTCTGGCTGCCTAGAGAGGGAACCTCTGGGCGTCAAAGGCTTAACAACTGTAAAGTGAATCGCCAATTTGGCAGCAATTTTGTTATAGTTCAACTTTTTTAGTAAATTCTGCTTCAAATGGCTCATTTGTGGGCTTTTGAACCTAAAATTTTACTTATCAGTTTTTCCTATAACAGTTATTAGTATTTAAAACACGGACCTTGCGCTAACAGCCGCTAATTTGGGTGGATTTCACAAAGGTGGTTTTACTAAACCATAGTTTTACGTACGTTTTTATATGATTTGCACATAATTCCATTACGAAATATCGCCTGTTTCGTTACGACTTTCATAGATTTTCTTAAACCATGGTTTTAGCGCAGTTGAAATTTGAAACCTGCAGCACAGCAGGTCTCTCTTTTGCTGAAATTTCAGCTGAGCTAAAACCATGGTTTAAGAAAATCTAGGGAATTCGTAACGAATCAGTCTATATTTCGTAAGGAAATTATGTGCAAATCATAGAAAAACGTACGTAAAACCATGGTTTAGTAAAACCACCTTTGTGAAATCCACCCCCAGAGGCTCTGTTTTACAGACTTTCAAGAACTGGTTATGGCCGAGCTATAGCCGGACATTAACATCTGTTTCTGGTCAAAACACGGCTATAACGCTAATAGCTGATGCGCGTTGTTTCTCTTCTGCACTGCTACTATGTACACATGTATCCTTGACGTAACCTTTTATTTAAAGCAAAAACACTGGTATTAGCTAAATGCATGGGGGGTGTGGTTGGCCAGATAATCTTACTGCCTGTGTCAAGCCCCAATTAAGCCTGATTGTTTTGACTATCACACCCATCATTTTTAGACTTTTCTTTCATTTTTTCATTCCTTCACTTTTACACTTCACTTTTTAACTTAATTAATTTATTATTTCTATCAAATTTGTCTGGATTTAAATATTAAAATGGCGTTTCATTGTAACCGAAAGACAGAGTTGGCTGTATTATTATTGTCGTGGATTTTTATGAGAAGTTGATAATATGGTGATGTAAACTAAGCTCAGAATTAACAATAATGTGTGCGCTAGCTTTTTGTTTTGAGTAGATGTGTTCATATATTTTTTATCAAATATAAATGACCGTTGTTTTTAATTTTAGAAAGTGATACAGTCCGACGAAACCACTACGATAAGCCGTTTTTTGTAGACTTAATCAACAATATTGCCCAAGGAAAGTTTAAGCTGGACGACTCATTGCAGGCAATGATAGCACTAACCAGAGAAGAAAGCAACAGTTTTTTTGAAAACGTGGTAATTCATTATTATTGGTTTCACAGAAGCCTTTAAGTACAAGTGCTTTTTTGTATGTTTGAAACTTGCCACTCAAGATTTAAAGTAAAACTTGCCATTAAATTTAAGCTAAACAGTATATAACAAGCAGGATTTTCATGCAAACTTTTAGAGTAATTTTATGCTTTTAACACATACATACGATCTTTTACAAAGTTTAATCCTGCCGCCAACCAATTCCTGAACACATACAATTATTCCCCGACAGTTTTTAACAAACTTCGATGTGAAAGCTAAGTAGAAATGGATGCCTGTAATGCCCGTAATTTTGAACCTCTTGCAGTACATTATCTTGCAATTACATTATGTCAATTTAAGGTTTCCATTTTCGACAGTCTTCATTTTTGCCACATTTTTAGCGGTTTTTGGCCAATTGCAAATTTAAAAACGATATCTCAGATTCTCATCTGTGAGTGAAAAAGCAAATTTTAAAGATTAGCCTGCATTATCATATGCATCAACTTTTAATCATGCAAAAACTCAGTAAAAAATTAACAAATGCTAGTTAAAGGTTTCGTAATCTGTCTACTACTTTAATCATCAAAATAGACTCTAAACAACTGATTTTAAATAATTGTTGCGCATAAACAGAAGCATAATATGGACGATGATGTCACTATCAAGTAGGGCCAAAAACGAGTTCCTTGCTAAAACTATAACCGTTAAACGTCTGATTTTGCTGTCTGCTTACAAGCGTCTGCTTCTAAGTAACTAATGTAACAGACTTTAACTTGAACTTAAACAGGCTTACTTAAGCTACCCATTAGGGTTACTTGAAAAAAAGATATAAAGGTAAAACTATTTAAAATTGACGATCGAGCCGAACAGTAGGTAAATTAGAGGACTTACGTTTCGCCATGCTATGACACCAAGGGGGCTCTTACTGCAAGAAAGACAGCATCTTCGACCCAAGGGGGATCTGAACCACCCATCTCTGGATTTGCAAACCAGTGCTGTACCAGTTGAGCCACTGGGCCAATGCTGAACTGTCGTAGAACCCTCGAAGTACTCTAAGGGGCCTATCTTACTTCACATTTACTTATATGGGGGCAAGGTTCACACTCACTTGCCACACGTATTAATTATTCAAATTAACTTATAATGAATTAATTAAGTTCTCGAACGTCTCGCCATGTCAAAACATCAAGGGGATTTTTTCAAGGCTGCAAAGGGATGATGCTATGTAGCTTGATGCTATGTATGTTATGTGTTGGATGTTATTTGATGTTTGATGCCCTATTTGATGATATGTAGCTTGGTATTTATTAAACTTTGAGCAGCGAAACATAGTGTACTTTTGGATTGTGGTCGAGCATAAAAGAAAGTGACTATTATTTTTACGCGGCCCCCTCAGGGGCTGCGTGGGGCCGCGTATGTACTATATTCGGAACATCAGATTCTTACGTTAAACTGGGTAAGTCGAATTTATAGTGTTAATTAAGGGCAGGTGCCTCGCTCTTCTGCCATACATTCCGCAAAGAACAACTTGGAAGAGCTCTCAATACCTTCAGCAGCCGCGGAATGCAAAATTTACAGCTGCGACACAGAATCAATCCGCCGTTCTTCGGGTCTGCAATCGCATGCTCAGTAGATGGGCAACACCCTACCATTTGAGCCAACCGAGCTGACGAAAATGCTGAATTATACATGCCTGATAAAATACACGTTTTGTACAAGCAAAACAACAAGCAAATCAGCAGCAATAATAGTTTTCATGAGTTGAAAAGCTAGTAGGTATTAATTAGACTGCATTAAGTTGTTAATTTAATAAATTGAATTGAATAAATACTATCTATGTAATTTGTAGGTAATATTACTCTAGTACGTACTTACTTACTAATGTCTATCTGCACGGTTTGTGACTTCCGAAGAACGCTAGCAGGACTTTTAATAGTCCATGTCATCATCATCACGCGAGAGGACTCACAGTGTAGTGGTTCGCACTCAAGATGCTGAAAGAAAAAGGAGGCCCCAATTTAGAAAGAATGAAAGAAATGGAGGCGCCGGGAATCGAACCCGGGCCGTCTGCTTCGAAGTCAAGCATGCTACCACTACACCACAGCCCCCGAGTATCATAGGCCCTAATTTTCATTTACAACAGGGTCCCCCCTTCCAACATCGTTGCGAACCTGCAATGATACTCGGTCGATACTCATGCTCCCGGGGCGAACTCGATGCCTCAAGGGCGGAGCACATTCACACGTAAGTAGTGGTAAACTGCCGCTTCTAAGCCAGGAGCCTATCTTTAACGTGTGTTTTTTAGCTCCATTTTTAGCGATTTGGAGCAACCCCTCAAAAAGCATGCCGCTTCTAAGCCACTTTTTCGAACGCCAGGAGCCTATCTTTAACGTGTGTTTTTGACTCCATGTTTTTGCAGTTTTGGAGCAACTTCTCCTAAAAAGTATATAATTTCTACGCCACCTTGGACTACGCCAGTAACCTATCTTTATCGTGTATTTTTTAGCTAAATTTAGGCCTTATGGAGCTACTTGTTCCAAAAAGCCTACCGCTTCTAAGCCACGAAATACCACGCCAGGAGCCTATGTTTATCATACGTTTATGTCAGTTCCTGATATGACCTTGTTTCCTGACAGGGAGTTAGCATTTCAAAGGCTAATGCGGTTATGTTTATTCTGTTTAATAATTTTTTTAGTTTGTCAACCATAAATATCTAATACAGATATGTTTTGTTTAATCAACTTTTTACTTATTTTCACATTAAATACTTTTTTACCAAATTTTGTATAATCTTGTGTTAGCATATTTTTAGTGTAAATATATATTTAATGTTTTTTTACATTTTACTATTATGCTTTTAATTATGTAGCTAACAAATAATAACATTTGCGTTGCCTTTTGCGTACGTATTGACTTACGTAGGTAGCTTTTCTTTTACATCATTTATCACCCACAGCTGTTTTTGCTCCCTCCTAACTATTTACGTGCTGCTGTTTCTAACTTTACTTTTAACTTCTATATAGTGCTATTTCGCATTGCGTTGTTTTTTTGTCATTTGCACCCTTGCTCTTATATTTTTTTGTCAAATACTGTTCTTTGTTGCGATAGTTTTGTTTTGCCTGCATAATTTAAATACTTGGTGGCTATTGCTGTTATTTTCTATTTCTCAATTATCGCTTGAAGTAAGTTCTATAAATTTTTTTATTGTAATATGTTATATTTTCAAAATGTATAAATTGATTAATTACTGATTATTTACAAATATTCAATATATTTTTGCATTATACGTATTTTTTAAAAATTTTTAGTATCGAGTATGTTGTTTTAAGTAAATTTTATTTTGTTTCAGCTACGTAACATCTGCAACTGATCCTCTCCTGCTTTGCTATACTTTTCATTCTGATAGTTGTGCAGTAAGTTTTATAAAATGTTTTAATGTAATAGGTTACGATTTCCAAATTTATGAATAGATAAAGTACTGATTATTTACAAATTATTCAGTATAATTTTGACTGATACGTAGTTTTTTCATGTTTTTAGTATCGAATATGTTGTTTTAAGTAAATTGTATTTTGTTTCAGATACGTACCATCTACAGCTGCTCCACTCCTTGAGTGCTTTTATTTTCATTTTGACAGTTATCACTTGAAGTAAGTTCTATAAATTGTTTTAATAATGTAATAATGTTTTATAAATGTAATAGGTTACGATTTGGAAATGTATGAATTGATTAAGTACTCATTATTTACAATTTATTCATTATAATTTTGCCTGATACGTACTTTTTTAATGTTTATAATATGAGTATATTGTTTTAACTAAATTATATTTTGTTTCAGATTCTTCTTACCATCTACAACCGTTCCGCTCTTTCTGTGCTCTTATTATCATTTTGATAGTTATTGCTTGAAGTAAGTTCTATAAATTTTTAAAGAAATAAAAGGGTACTATGTCAAGGTTACGATTTCAAATGTATGAATAGATTAAGTACTGAATCTAAATTTAGAAGGTGAATTGCACGTGAATCCAAATTTAAAACGTGAGTTTCACGTGCAGCTATATTTGGAACGTGAATTTGCACGTGAATCCAAATTTAAAACATGAGTTTCACGTGCAGCTATATTTGGAACGTGAAAAGCACATGAATATATATTTAACACGTGAATGGCACGTGAAGCTATATTTGGAGCGTGAAAAGCACGTGAATATATATTTAACACGTGAATGGCACGTGAAGCTATATTTGGAGCGTGAAAAGCACGTGAATATATATTTAACACGTGAATGGCACGTGAAGCTATATTTGGAACGGGAATAGCACGTGAATATATATGTTGCACGTGAATTTCACATTAAGCTATATTTGAAACGTGAATAGCACGTGAATTTTTATTTATCAAGCGAATTTCACGTGAAGCTATATTTGGAACGTGAATAGCACGTGAATTTTCATTTATCAAGCGAATTTCACGTGAAGCTATATTTGGAACGTGAACTTCACGTGAATTCAAGTTAGCACGTGAATTTCGCGTGAAGCTATATTTGGTATGTGAATTTCACGTGAATCCAAGTGTAGACATTTGGATTGCACGTGAAGCTCCTTACAAACTAGCTTTTGACGCAAAACTATAAATTGTCCTACGAAGTGTATGCTCTAATGTAGAGAGCGCGTAGGATTAATTTCACGTGCAAAATACCCAAGCTTTGCCGCTTGAGTATCTGAATTTTTGATAAGTACAGCAGCTGTAATCACGTGAAAAGTAGTATAAAGATGGGGTTTACGTCATTGTCACGTGACGAAAGAGTATATATAGGGAGCTTTTCTTTGTTTGCTATCAGTCTTGGTTTGAACTTTCTTCCAGAATGGTTGCGTTTTCTTGTTTTATTTGTGGTAAAAGTTTCACTCGAAAAAATAATCTTTTACGTCATCAACATGAAGTTCATGATAATTTTTCAAAACATCAGTGTGAATTTTGCTCTCGATATTTCAAAAGGCGATATGCTCTTAATAAACATAAACAATTTTGCATCTCCATTCCAAACAGCTCCAACAATCCTGTTAACCCATTTGAAGCATCTACCTCAAATGACGAACTCCCATCAGCAGCTTCCTATCCTGAACAACACACGGTTGCTTTCGTTAATCATCAGTCTCAGCGCTACCATAACGTTAGATGTTTGAAGCTCGAATGCAATGAAAAATTTGAAGACCTGTGGATGTTGTATAAATGCGCAGCGAAACCACTCCTAGATTTGCTAACTTCTTCTCTTGAAGAACTCTCCATGTTCAAGTTTGACTTGGTTTTAAAAGTTATTTTTGAAAAAGCTACTGATGCGGAGGAAACTATATCCTGCTATTTTCACAGCAAAACCAGGCAAGTGTCATCGTTTGATCAGATTGATGTTAGTATTTTGGATGCCTTCAAAAGTCTCAACAAACACATCGAGGACTATATAGAGAGAGGATCTGGCTGGACCATGCAAAAAATTGATGATCTCGATTTACACGTGGTGAAAACACAGCCTATTACAGGAAAAACGTATTTACCCCTTTCTAAAAAACTAGCTTCAAAAAAAGCTGTAATAAATGTAAAAAACAATGATGATAAATGTTTCATGTGGGCAGTATTATCTGCATTACATCCGATGGATTACAAAAATCATCCACAACGTGTTACTAAATATCAACAGTTCATTGACGAACTTAATTTCGATGGTATTCCTTTTCCAGTCTCTGTCAGCAATGTTTCCAAGTTTGAAGAGCTCAACAATATTTCAATCAATGTGTACGGATATGACGACGACCATTTGCGCATTTTATATTTATCCCGTCACAGAGCTCAAAAACAAATCAGTTTATTGTTACTAAACCGTCAACATTATTGTTGGATAAAGCATTTGGAAAGATTTTTTTTCAAGGAACGTTCACACCAACATAAATTGTTTCAATGTCATTATTGTTTATGTTTTTTCAATTCATCAGTCAAACGTGATGAACATATGAAACGCTGTGACAATCCTGATTTGAACATAATTTCCATGCCAAATGAAGGTGAAAAATGGCTTCGCTTCACCAACTATCATAAAATGCTTCGTCAACCATATATCATATATGCCGACTTTGAGTGCATAATAAAACCTCTAAATTCTTGCATTCCAAATCCACAAAATTCATTCACACACAAACTTCAGCGTCATTTACCCTGCAGTTATGGTCTATTGGAAACATTTGGTTGTTGCTATGATAAACAATACGCAAATGATGTGTATGTGTATCGTGGCGAAGATGCGGTAAATCACTTCCTCCACCAGTTATTACTACTCGGAAATTCATACCAACAACGCGTCTACAATTTACAAAGATCTATGCTTATGAGTAAACAAGATGCATTACAGTTTAGCTCAACATCTAATTGCAATATTTGCAGAAGTTTTTTGCTAGACAATGACAAGGTCGCAGATCATTGTCATATTTGCGGTCAATATAGAGGAGCCAGTCATAATATTTGTAACATAAATTATAGACTCAACAGAGACGTTGTGGTTGTGATACATAATTTGCGACGGTACGACGGACATTTACTTCTTGATCAAATTGGATGCTTTGCAAATGAAAATTCAATTGAATTGTTTGCAATACCTAAAGGTATGGATGATTTTCTCACAATTACTTTGCGCTGCAGGTGTCCAGAAACGAACATTAGTTGGAATTTGAAATTTATTGATAGTTTTCAATTTTTAAATGCATCGTTGGAAAAACTTGTACAAAACTTGCTCAATAAAGGGATTGATAAGTTTAAATATATTTTACAAAATTTTGACACACAAAAAGCACCTTTGCTTTTACGAAAAGGGGTTTACCCATATGAATATATAGATTGTTTTGAACGATTCGACGAAGAACAACTGCCCGCCATACATAACTTTACCAGCACTTTGAACAATGAAAGTATATCTTCAGAAGCTTATAATTATGCGTGTGATCTATGGAAACAATTTAATCTAAAAACGTTGGGCGATTATCATGATTTGTATTTGAGTACGGATGTACTGCTGCTTGCAGATGTTTTTGAAAATTTTCGAAATTTTTGTCTTTTTAACTACGAACTCGATCCAGCACACTATTTTACTTCACCATCATTTGCGTGGGACGCCTGCTTAAAAATAACTGGCGTGACACTTGAACTTTTGACTGATCCAGATATGTATACGTTCTTGGAATCTGGAATTAGAGGCGGTGTTTCTATGATAAGTCATAGATTTGCAAAGGCAAACAATTCTCATTTACAAGATTACAACCCTAATGAATCAACGTCATGGATTGTCTATTTGGATGCAAATAATCTTTATGGATGGACAATGGTCAATCATTTACCCGTTGGTGACTTTCGTTGGTTGAGTGATGACGAAATAAATCAATTTGATGTATCCAAGGTTCCAGACGATCATCATACTGGTTATATTTTAGAAATTGATATGGAGTATCCTGCCTTTCTTCATAATGTACATAATTCATATCCACTTGCTGTTGAAAAAATGACTGTAGATAATGATATGTTGTCTCCATATTGTTTGGAGTTGAAAAATATGCTTGCTTCGAATATCAAGGTTAAGAAATTGGTACCTAATCTTTCTGATAAAAAAAACTATATTGTGCACTTTCGTAATTTGAAACTTTATATGCAACTTGGTTTGAAATTGAAACGTATACATCGGGTTTTGACATTTAGTCAAAGTCGCTGGATGTCGTCATACATTGAGTTCAATACTAAAATGCGTCAACTTTCAAAAAGTTCATTCGAAAAAGATTTGTTTAAGTTGTTAAACAATTCAGTATTTGGAAAAACCATGGAAAATGTACGCAACTATAAAAATATCCGGTTGGTGTCTAACGAGCACAAATTGTGTAAACTTGCATGCAAGCCAGAGTACTGTGGTTTTAAACTGTTGGGTGAATCATTATTTGCTGTTAAGATGTCATCTACAGCTACAAAACTGTGTAAGCCTATTTATGTTGGTTTTACTGTTTTGGATTTGTCTAAACTGTTAATGTATGATTTTCATTATAATTATATTATGCCAAAGTATGAAATGAATGCTACACTATTAATGACTGATACTGATAGTTTGATTTATCATATTATATCTGACAATGTGTATGCAGACTTTAAGGCTAGTGAGCACTTGTTTGATTTTAGTGAGTATCCATGTGATCATTTTTGTTTTAGTAATGTAAACAAAAAGGTTATGGGTAAAATGAAGGATGAATTATTGTCTGTACCTATTAGTGAGTTTGTTGGTTTACGTGCGAAAATGTATTCACTAATTGATGCAAACAATCGTGAAAAGAAACGTGCCAAGGGTGTTAAAAAGTCTGTTGTCTCACGGGACATTAAGCATTCTCTATACAAAAAAGTTCTTTTTGCAAAAAGTTTTCAGAAAAATTTAATGTATTATATTAGAGTAGAAGGGTCTGAAGTTACAACAGTCGCTCAAAATAAAACTAGTTTATCTGCATTTGATGATAAGCGATATATTTTGTTTGATGGTTATACATCACTTGCTTATGGTCATTGTGATATAATGGATTGTTCTCTTTGAATAAAATGAAACTGACATTTGAAGTTTTTGTGCAATACAGACCCAAGATACTGACGCACTAAGTACAACTAGTTCCGAGCACTGACGCAAGAAGTAAAGATTAAGTGCTGACAAAATGTAACAATTGTTACTGGCAGGGTTTATAAGCGCGGAAAACCTAACTTTAGCTCAGTTCTACTTTTCAGTTCGCGCTGGTTAGTCTCCTTCTTCCGTTGTGGTGTATTAGCTTGCATTGTGAAGTATAAGTTTTTTTAATATTTTATATGACTCCGTTTCGTATTTCAACACATGTGTTTACGTCTCATGGTGTGAAATCAATCAACACTGATAAGTCTCGATTTACGATAGATAACCGTACGCTTCGCAAGTTTATCAAGCAAAGCATTGATGATTCTGATGTGATAATTTCGAGAAAAAACAAAAATTCGTTTATTTATCAAAAGAAATTTGAATTTCCGATTGGTGTGAGCGGTTATGACAGATATGAATGTTATGTTCTTCAAACTGTTTACGATCCAAATCAAAGATTTGTTATAACTGCCTATCCAACTACTAAACTTATTGAAGGTAAAGAAGACAAGAATGTGGACTACTGAAGACTGAAGATTTAATATTGAAGAATAATTTATTACAACAAAACTTATTATAACTAAATTGACTGCAGAAACCGAAAGCTTCTGAAGAAAATCGATAATTGATCCTGACTATTACTCCTTCCTGATTTGATCCTTCCATTACTAACACTTATTGAAAAAACTTTATAATTACCTATAGTAAACCATTAATAAACACAGTTTGTAAATTATTCGTTTTATTTTTTACATTTAGAGCATACATTAATTATAAAGTCATATATATCAGACAATAAATCAACATCACACAAACCAGTTGCAAAAAATTTACCATTATGAAATAATCTAATTGTACATCCTGCATACCTTACAACTAAACCACTAAACAATTCAGGTTCAAGTATGGGTGACATTGAACAAATATTTTCGTAAAGTTTTGTTAAATTTAGTTCAAAATTTGTTTTTCCGGAAGCAACAATGTTTGCAACTCGCCAAGAATCAACTGTTTGGTTGATTTGTTTTGCCAAGTCCACCGTCGTTTCAAGTGCACCAGCAACACTTGTCGCACCAAGACATACAAAACTTCCGGTTTTGAACAACAAAAATGTTTTGTTGTTATGTGAAACAACAGCCCCATTAAATTTTGCTGGTGTATATGCATCATACTTGAGATTATGTAGATCGATAGATTTATAAAATTTGCCAACCAATACAACATTTACTATATTCATAGTCACAGTAGAGAGTTTGTCTCACGAGTTTATGGTCTATCAGTTGATTCCGTGTCTTCAGAGTTTGGTGTTTCAGTAATAGAGCTCAGAGCTTCAGTGCGAGCAGGAATTAAATTAGCCGTTTTGTGTTGCTTAGTAGTTTTTTCTATGGTATTAGCTATTCGTTCTCCTGCTACAGCTTTATCAAAATTGGGATGAATTTCAGGTTCCAGGAATGGTGCTCCTTCATATGTAACATATATCATCCATGAATTGCCGCCAGCTAGTACGTTCGCCAACGCAATACACCAGTCTTTAGTCATCACAGCTAGAGGCATAGTTATTGCGAAAACTCCATCTTTTACTCCAATCACAGAAACACGCTGACCTATGCCAAATATATTTTGAAAAGTTTTTGCTAAAGTAGATGCATAAATTTTTCCCAATTGATCGTTCTGACCGTACCATCTTACACCCATGTAGTCGGTGTGAGCATCGTAAATGTATTCAGAAGCCATGTTATAGTGTATGACAACAAATGTGTAGTTTAAATTACAACAATTTTTTGTTTCCAGTAGTATTCATTAGGTTCTTTTATTGATTATCTGTAGGTTGTTGTGTATTCAAGATCAAAAAATGAATATCCAATCGGGAATATTGAATAAACAGTCCAGCAAATGTTGCGTTTAGTTGATGCTTTTCAAGAAAGTTATTATAGACAACTTGACCACAAGGAGATGTAATTGTAATAAACATTAAATCATTATCAGACAATGAAGTAGTATAATCGCTGAAGAATGTATTCAATTGATTTCCAGAAAGACTTTCATCTTGAATAGAAGCTTGAACTCTCACTTTAATGTATCTACCCCCAGATAATGATACAGCCCGGTCGGCTAATGTTTCAATTTCCATTTCGGTTATACTTTCAGATAACAACACGTTATTGTTTCAGAATGAAGTGAGTTGTGCTTGCTTCCTTTTATTGTTTTCATTTAGGCTTACAAGTTTGCACGCAATGAGCTTTTGCTTTAGATGTATTTTTGAACAATTTTCTTGTAAATGTTTTTACAATATTATCATTATTACTAGCCTTTTTACGCAA
>JASANF010010795.1:0-19138 GCA_030248245.1 Trissonchulus sp. WLG1_4
TATATAT
Organism: Trissonchulus sp. WLG1_4; assembly: GCA_030248245.1. Classification (NCBI taxonomy): domain Eukaryota; kingdom Metazoa; phylum Nematoda; class Enoplea; order Enoplida; family Ironidae; genus Trissonchulus; species Trissonchulus sp. WLG1_4. The sequence continues at coordinate 8 of JASANF010010795.1, forward strand.
AAATCTTCTCTTGTTCGGGTAGTGTCAAGTAAAAAAAACTGCGACCTATTGCCAAACATACTTGACGTCGTAGGATTTGTAACGTATAGAACTACTTCGTAAAAAATGCAGGGGCGTAGCCAGGGGGGGGAGGGGGGAAGGGGGAAATTCCACCCGCCCCCCGGAATTTTTTCCGGCGGAAATTTCACACAAGGGTCTCTCTCCCTTTGGTTTTTATGGTCCCGCCGAAAAAAAATTTCCGACACGTCTCCAATTGGCCAAATTTGGGCTAAAACTCAAAATTTTCCTTATTTTTTTCTGGGGGCGGTCGCCCATGCCCCTACAACTTTGCGGCTCAGTGTTACTTATTTTGTCTTTCAATGCAGCGTGTATATATATACATGTGGGACATGAGTGCACTATGACTATTATATATAAGGGCGTACCCAGCGGGGGGGGGGGGTGATGGGCGGAATTCCCCCCTCCCGAAATGTTTCCCAGTGATTTTTTACACAAGGGTCCCCGCTTTGGTTTTTATGATCCAGCCGGAAAAATTTTTCCGACAGGTCTCCGTTTGACCAAATTTGGCCTAAAAAGTAAAAATTTAAGTCTCCATTTGACCAAGTTTGGCCTAACAATTAAAAAAATCAGCGAGTTTTTATGGAGGCTGCCGCCCCCGGACCGCTGCAGGGGCGTAGCCAGGGAGGGGGATGGGGGAACTCCCCCCGGATGTTTTTTCCTTACTGAAATTGTACACAATGGTCCCCCCTTTGGTTTTTACGGTCCGGCCGGAAAAAAATTCCGATACGTCTCCAGTTGAGCAAATTTGGCCTGAAAATAAAAAATTCCCAAAATTTATTTAGACCCCTGCAACTCTGTGGCTCAGTGTCGCCTTGGCTTGCCTTTGAGCACCAATTTTACGTTTGATGCAGCTGTGCTCGAAAATTAGCATTGTTTTTGACCAAAATATACTAAAATGCGTCGTTTTTTGCGCCAAAATCGCAATTAAGTGCATTCATTTCAAAAAAAATAATTTCCCCACTTCCGAAATGTTTTTTCTGGCTACGCCACTGCGCTGCAGCCTTGCAGTTTAGTCGTCTTGAGTTTGTAATGCTGATTTAAGGGGGTAGTGTCGCGAAAGCAGTTTTGCTCATAGGTTGCAAAAAGAGATCTTTTTGCTTTGAACTTGTACGTTCACTGAGAAACTAGTCCAATGCTATACTGTGTTAAATGAGTACTGCCAGACAGTAGACTACCAATATCTATCAATATCTTGAACCAATCACAGATTGTAAGCCAGACATCCCACAATAAGGACATGAAAATTCAAAAAATTCAGCCAGATATCAGATTGGCCAGCTTGTGAAGCACACATAACGTGTCGACGCACATTTTTTTGCCACAAATAAGGAAAAAGAAAAATGAAGGTTCGTTTTTCTTTTGATTTTAAAATAAGCGTCTGAATTTTTCACAATTTATCATTATTTCTGTGAGTACTTCACTGTTTACGCACAGTTTCACAGTTCAAACAGGTATTACTCCGCAGCCACTCAAGCAATTTGCACTAAATTTTGTGTACATAAACTACAACATATGTCTTTTTAGTCTATGTAAACAAACTAAACAAATAAGTTGATAATTGTGACGAAAAAATCAAATGTGAATAGGTTTTTAAAACGTCATTTTTCCGACTTTGCGACCTCACTGCAAACAGTATACTGCATCAAGTTTGATGAAACTTCGCGAAAATACTAGCCACAACATATATTTTCACAATGTATAAAGAACGATGTCTTATCTTTTTCTAAAAATGTTTTACAGTTACGCAAAATCGACTGCTTTCGCGACACTACCCCCTTAAATAGTAAAATTGCTGTTTATGTGTCCTGTCTGACTCCGCAACCCAAGAGCGTAGCAGGGGTAGGCGAGGGGATCGCGACCCTCCTTTTTGGATCGACAAAAGAAGAAACCCTTTTCCACAGTATATATAGGTGTTGGACAAACATGCTGCTTTTCAGCAAAACAAGTGCTACTTTCATGCATGTTTAGGAGGTCTGCTTTGCAAAAAATCCGTGCTTTAAACTTCGTAAAATTTCTTGATTGCTAGCTTCCAGAAGCTCGCGGGCTGTCGGTTGTACTTCGAGTCCCACTATCACTATTTGTGCTTCTCAGGTCTGCTGTTTTTAATATGGCCAAACAAATTTTTCTTTGTCAAGAAATTTAGAAAGAAAGAAACTAAAAATTTAGACAATTTCGCCGCCCCCCCCCAAATTTCATCCTGGATCCGCCACTGATTTCTTTATTAGGTTAGTGCCCCCCCACTTTTAAATATATATATTAAATATATATAAATATATAATTATATATATCTACGATATTTAATATCTGGATCTGGAAAATTGCTTTCCAATAGGTCACCGGATACTGGAAGGTTTTCCTAGTGCTCATTATCATTTGCATATTTACTTTTTGTCACTGACCACTGACTGCCAGTCCTGTTTGTTATTGTTTTCGGATGACTATCGGATCCCCGAGACGACCTCGAGCCCGTGCGCATCCTTACCCCCCCTCACCCTACCATCTCCGCCAGATGCCCCAAAATTCTGTGGACCGCCAGCCACCAGTCCATCCTCCACCACCCCACCTTTCGCCGATCAGCCGCCAAATCGTCCAGAAGACCAGGGAGTGCTCCTTCCTCGTCGGCATGGAGAGCCAACTCCAGGCCCAGATCCAGCGCGAGGAAGCCACCCCAGACGCCGCCAATTTCGGCCTGTTGGATTCGTGGCGAGCCCAAAGGGCGCAGGCGGAACTGCAACTCCAGCAGCTCCGTCGTTGGCAACAACAGTTCCTGGAGGACCTGCAGCGTCTCCAGCAGCAGCCACAGCAAGAACAACCAAGCTCGCCCGAGGCGCCACCGGTGGAAGTGGTCGTAGCGCCACTGTCCCCGCCCCCACAGCCACTAGCAGCCCTGGCTCCACCACCGCAGCCAGTTTGTCCGGTAGTCCTTGCACTACCACAGCCACAACAACAGCTGCGAGCAAGGTATGCCCACTCTTGTGCCTGCGTTAGTGTTGTCGAAATCGCGTTTCATGTTAAATGTCATATTGTTGCTGCTGATTTTTTTGATATATATTTTTGCAGTAACTGACCACATATCAGCAATTGATCTTTTATTTCTAAATTTCTCACGTGAATTTATTTTTTACAGTATGTATATACAGTTTATTTTCCGTAATGTTTTTCGTTTTAATATTTAGTAAGTACGGCGTATATACAATGTATAAATATGCGAGTAGGGAATGAATGCGGGCTGGATGTTGACTTCAGTGTGTTTACTGTTCATTGATAGGCACGTTGTTTTGTTTTTAGCAGAAAGCGGAGAGCAGAAGAGGACAATTGTCCCGTCGCCCGCCAAAGCCCCAGACTGCAGCCAGTGCCAGAAGAGCAGGCGCAACCGCAACTGCCACCATTGCAGCTGCGCCCTCTGTAAGTTCAGTCACCTTCGGTTATATGTAATAGGTATGTATAACTGTATAATGATGTCGTAGATGTGACTTCTTTGACATCGCTGTTGCGGATGTTGACTTCTGACTTCCGCGCGGATGCTGATGAGGATATTTTTAGAATACGGTCTAGACAAGTTATCAGCCGAATTTTTGCAAATTGTTTTACCAAAAAATTTGCCAAAAAACACATTCGTAACTTTATAATGTTAAATATTATTTACGCTAAATTTGTGTTTCAGGCAGATTCAGCTGCAGCCGGAGCCCCCTTGCCACGTAAGGGCTATTTTATTGACTTTGGTTCGCACTATGTAGCAATAAGAACTAATGAGAACCACCAACAACATTAGCCCACTTTTACCCGATTATAGGAGTTAATTTTGCTTTTCATAAGGCTCCATATTCACTATGCACGCTGTGCTTGTTGAAGTTAAATTAAGCTATGCACGCTATTGTTAGTTTTAGTTTAATTAAGCAGCGAGTCATTAACTCGTTTATTCCGATGTAACATTCCTTAACCTCGGACTAAAATGAGTTTAGTCTTTTCATTCTGGTATAGTTATCAATCTTAAAGTTTCTGTGTGAAATAATAATGATCCTTTCTTGTTCGTGAGTCAAAATCGTAATCATTGTAACTGAAAATTTCTCGAGCATTTCTGTTTCATTGTCAGTAGTTCAAGACTGTTTTATAATTCTCGACTCAATTGTTCATCAGTGATCTTGTTGTTGCAGCGTTACCATCTCCGGGAACGTCCACTCCCGCAGCAAAGGCCCCCGCAGAACGGTATATATTTAAATTTGAATTATTTGTCCATTATATTTTTCTTATCTGCATATTATATATAATATATAATTGTAAGGCATGTCTTAATGGATTCTAGACCATTTATATTCAATCGATAGTATCTTCGTGGCGAAGATGACGGTGAACAAGTACAAGTACAAGTAAGATAGTATCCCACGTCGGCTAAAAACACAATTTTTCAAGTTGAATATGTAATTCGATTAAAAACTTGATAGAAATGCGAAACTGGTCTTGGTGGGTGCTCATATAATGAGAAATTGCAAACAAACCCACAACTTTTGCGAGCAACGAAACCTGCTACTACTTCGACTGAAATTTAATTCGAAAACCAAATGTAAGTGAACCAAACAGTGCCACAGAGCATGGCAATATATTCATAAAATTATTTATAAATTTTCAAGAAACGTTTTAATTGAGGTTTAACAATTATTAAGCTGCAACGAATAATGTTAATGTGTTTTAATTTTGTGTATTACCTGGGCTGGGATATGACCGAAAGTTTCCAAATTGGGTTTTTTCCCCGATTGTCTATACTGTTTATGCTAGTGTTGAGCAAGGAGTGTTATTTTTTGTTTGCACAATTATGATGTTTATTTTTTAGTTTGCGGCGACTGCGGGTCGCACTTTGAGACGGCCCACGGACTGGCCATCCACAGAGGTCGCATGCACAAGCCAGGCCAGGTGACGCAGCAGCAGCCATGCCACGAGACGGGATGTGAAGGCCGGCTTTTCAAAGGCCTGGCTGGGCTCCGAATCCACTATGCCCGCAAGCACGCTGGCTGTCATCCTCCGCAGTAGGACCTTGTCGTCACCACCACCACGATTACACCAGCAGCAACCACAACAACCGCCACTACCAAAACATCAGTTAACCATGCCTACACCAACTACAACAACCAGCAGCATAACCATCATCAACGGGTATTAATTCTGAGCTTCTCATATCTAGTGTGTTTTTTTGAATGACTCGTGAGTTTTGAAGTTTTATAGTAAATTGTTTCGAAATATTAGAACTTGGATCTGTGTCGCGGAGGTTTTTCTGAAATGGCATAATTCAGCCGTGAATGATTGGTCGCTGTCATTGACTTGACATCCATAGTAATAATTATGTATGGGGTTAAATTAAACGTGACGCATTAATTAGACCCATTTTTCTTGAAAGCTAGTGCTAATGTTTTATATTCCAATACGTGCCTGCTACGCTATTTTATTGCAAAACCTATTGCCGGAATGTTTCAGCTGAAATCTCATGGCCTCTACCCAGCCGCATCGGCGTGCTCATACGGCAACCTGGTCCTGTCACTTTCACCCGGCAGAGTGTTGGCTGGATTCAACCATCATCTCCTGATCCCACTCTGATGGAACTACTGATTAGACCTCATTTGCAAGGACTACAAAGTAAATTGTGGTTTGTATCCCTGTAACGATAGCTAGCTGAGTACTTTTTAGTTAAAAGCTGTGACTTTTTGTGTGCCGATGCCTTTTAACATGAGCAATCAAAATGCACTTTTTTTCTGGCCCAAACAAAATCTGAGGATGAGTAATAATGAACGTTTATTCATTAGTGACTACGCAACTGTTTTTATGATGGGCAAAAGCAAAAACGATGAGATATAGCCCAATAATGTCTCTTGTTTGGAACCGTTGGAGGTTTAGTATGTATGAATTGCGTGTAATTATTCTTCATTAATTTGCAACACCGTCTTATTTGGATAATCTGACAAATTTGTGGGGTTGCTGTCATACATGGGCGTGGGTGAGTTGGCAAGCTCGCTTCTGCTCACGTGATTCTGCTCTGTTTTGTTGGTCTAGTTCTAAACCGCATTGAGTGAGGGGGAGCTTGTGGTGTCTTGTGAAGAAACTGAGTAATGTGATCATTTGCAGGCGCCTATCGTTGTCCGCAGACTGGTCACTGCATTCCAGAGGAAAACTATGCAACGGAAAGTCTGACTGCCAGGACGGGGCTGACGAGAAAAATTGCAGTATGGTTTAATACTACTTAATATTATATAGTTGCTAATTACTACTAGGTCTTTATGCTAAATTTTGTCAGTATTTGGATTAGTGCTCGTAGCAGTACAACTGACTACTGAGTGTTGGCTGTGGTGTTATCGTTTTCTTTACTCAAGTTACTATGGTTGTTTTGTTCTTTATTTTTGATTGTATAATTTGTTTTATCCAGGCTTAAGTTTCTTCAGTTAAACTTTATTTAAAGGCTACGTTTACATTAAGTATATTTCTAATGGTTTTATTATGTGATCGTGATGACCAACTAAAGTACAGTAGAAATTATGACTTTAACATTTTTTATCAGCATTATTCTAATTTTTGATTTTGTTAATTCACTCCTTGTTGTAGGTTAGGTTCTGTTCTCTGCGGCGATCTGTCCTGTGATTTTAAGTGCAAGAAATCACCCTCGGGTGGTATTTGCGAATGTCCACGGGGACATAGACTGAGCAACGAGACACGACGCACATGCGATGGTGAGGCTGAGAGGTTTTGCGGCGTTCATAGTATGATTGGCGACTAATCTTTTAGTACACACGTCTTAATCTCTCTGCTCAGCAGGTTTTCTCTATAGTTTCTAAAAATGCAAGAAGCAGATAGGGCCAGGGGTGTTGAAGAGGCTGGTGAGGTGCTGTGTTAAGTTATTGACGTAACTACGTGAAGTAGAGTTAATGTATTCACTTAACTGTTGGCCTTTTGATGACTGATTGATCACTATAAAGTGCATTATCATGTAATAGTGAACTAACTATAACAAAGTGATTTAGTAATTGTCTGTAAGAATACATTTGCATTACCGAGATATTGATCACTATAAAGTGCAGTCATGTAATAGTGAACTAACTATAACAAAGTGATTTAGTAATTGTCTGTAAGAATACATTTGCATTACCGAGATATTGATCACTATAAAGTGCAGTCATGTAATAGTGAACTAACTATAACAAAGTGATTTAGTAATTGTCTGTAAGAATACATATGCATTACCGAGATATTGATCACTATAAAGTGCAGTCATGTAATAGTGAACTAACTATAACAAAGTGATTTAGTAATTGTCTGTAAGAATACATATGCATTACCGAGATATTGATCACTATAAATTGCAGTCATGTAATAGTGAACTAACTATAACAAAGTGATTTAGTAATTGTCTGTAAGAATACATTTGCATTACTGGGATGGACTCACGTGAGGGTCTAGTAGCGGTCAAGTAGCCGTTTCCACACCTCAAGACCAGATCAGTTTTAACCGGCAAGGATTACTTTTACCTGTTTACGTTACGTCGGCTGTGCCCGCCATGGGACGCTTAGTGTTCTATCTCCATGCCGCGTGAGGCATTATTATGTACTAGTGCTGCGTATGCAAGTTTAATGGCAAAACGCAGCAATATGTTCTGTTATCTTGTATATAAGCGGGTACACTGTGCATTCAAACGTGATATTATTTTGGGAGCTTGTTTGGTAGACACCAGGGCCCGGTTTCATAAACAATGAATAGCGATTCATTAGTAACACTGATGCAACATAGAAAATGGAGTATAACTTTGCGCTTACACACTATTTTTGCTAGAAATTTTTTTGACAGGTTGTCAATATGTTGCATAACGTGTGGTTAAAATCGCGAAAAAGTCGCGTTATCCAGTGAAAAATATAGCTAACTGAAAGTCATTCATTAGTTGCAAATATTAGTGATTTTTTTCAAGCCACTAATATTTACTAATATTTGGGACTAGTGAATGACTTTGACTTAGCTAGACTTTTGACTGCATCAAGTAAACGTAACAAAATTTTACCCATACATTGTCTAACATATTGGCGATATGTCGTGAAAGTTTCAAACAGAAACGTTACTTAAACCCAACGTTATAACTCGTTTTCTGGCTTACACCAATGTTACTAATGAATCGCAAGGGATCTTTTATGAAACCGGGCCCAGGCAGCGAAAGTACACGATAGCTGTTGCTTCCCTTTTTACAACAATCTTACAGCCCACTAAACTAATTTGCATAATATTATATTGTATTCTATTTCAGCTGGCACTATGCGCATCTTCTATTCCGGTCGGGACGGACTGACAGAATCAATCCGCATCCGGGTCACCAAGCTGGTCTCTGGGGAATTTATTTGTGGCATTGGATACGACTTTGAGGAAAACTGTCTATTCTGGTCCGATTGGAAAAAAAATGAGGTGAGGTGGCTAGCGGGGTCATAGTCAGCTATCATTAATGGGATATCTAGAGCTAGGTTTTTTGTGTCATTTCACGTTAGTGATTGGCGTGTTACTTAAATATTACCTAACTAATTGTGCCAATTTGTTTTTTATTATCACACTGTGTTAATGGTTGACGTTAAGGTTAATATAGCTGAAGCTGGCAAAATAGGCTTATCACAGTTACTAATGATGTCTAATATTTGGCTGGACAAGACATCGACAGAATACGGTAATAAAGTTTTTGTTTTTTTTGTTATTCCCGCTTCCCACTGCAGGTTTTGTTAAATATTTTTTTTAGATCTACCAAGCCCGTCTGACCACGGCAGCCAAGTCCTTCTTGAACAACGAAGAGCTGCCCATCCACGGCCTGGTCAGTCCGCGCAACATCGCCGTGGACTGGCTGTGGACCAAGATCTACATTGTGGAGACGGGGTCGCGTCGCTTTGACGTGGCGGACTATGAGGGCAACCTGCGGGCGGTGGTGCTGATTGACGGACTGACGCTACCCATTGACGTGGCCGTGAATCCCACCATTGGGTTAGTGCGGTGGCGCTTGGGTCAAGTCGTCGGACTATGGTCGTGGAATTATAGTGGATAATCGTAATGGCAGTTGATAACTTGGTTCCGATAGTCGGCATTAGTTGTATAACGGAATAATAATATTTATCCAGTATCAGAAATCTCGAGCCTGACCAAGCATAAGTCATAAGTCATGAGCACACATGTACAGCTAAGGAAATCTGGGCGGAGCAACTTTTCCGGCCGATTTTGCTTCGTGAGCCACCAATTTTGCTCCTGAGCCGCCGATTTTTGCTTCGTGCGCTACCTTGAAAACATTCTGGGCGAGCAGTGTATGGTCAGGACCTGTTTCAGCTACATGTTCTTCACGAACGAGAAGGAGATCGGCAAGGCGGGCATGGACGGGTCGCGGCGGGAGGTGATCGCCCAGGGCCACGCCTACCAGATCACGGACATCATGGCCAACAGGGTCTACTGGTGCGATCCCAACACGGATCCATTGAGTCTGTCCGCTACGATGGCACTGATTGGTTGGTGACATTTGTTTAGGGCAGTGATGGTTTTGTAGCACACCCCAGTTCGATCAGAAGGTTTGCTTCGGTTATGGTTAAAATGGGTGCTGTTTGCATTGGGGGACTAGTTAAATTTAACCTGTCTAGATTGTATGAATAGCACTTTGACATTATTAAGCATTCGCATATAAATAATTGAAGGATAAGTTTGTGGTTAAGATTGAGTGAGTGACAACTAATACCACTTTAGAAAGACGTGTCGTGACTCGTAGCGATGTCGGAAACAGTGCAGTTCTCAGTAAACGCCTATTCACACGAGGGAGCATGACCAAGCGCACTCGCACACTTGCCTACTGCATTGTGTGAAATAATGCAGCCAGATTGAAAATAGAATGCGCCCGCTCATGCGCCATGGCGTTTGCTACACCAATTTCACTGAGCGTTGGTTTGTTAGCGACATGTCAGTGTCACCACAGAAGGATCATGACTTTCGTGGATCGAGGGCTTGAGTGGATCTTTCACAGAAGGATCTTTCATCAGAATGAGCTTTCTTTTTATGTTTGAGCTCACATTTGTCTAGTTCATCTTTGGTTATCTCTTGTTTATTGATATTATTGAGATGTAGTAGCCAGTGTGCCACTCCGCTTCAGTAGAGGACTGTCATAAATTTGCTGTAGGTTTCAACAAGCTGTGACCAATTTCAGCTCGTTTTGTTGCATAATATATTATTTCAGAGTAACTGACTGCGACTGCCGCACCCCTTTGGCCTGGCCCTGTTCCAAAGCATGATCTACTGGACCGACTGGACTCGTCTGGGCGTGATGGCCATGGAGAAATTTGGCGGGGACTCGCATGCCGTCTCCAAATGTCAGCCTACGCTGGATCGTAAATTCCCCATGGGCATTTGGGTGTATCACACAAGTCTGCGTGGGAGTGGGGATGGGAAGGGTGAGAAAATGACTGAATGGTCGGGTCATGAAGGCGATGCTTATTCGGGCTGTTTAGTTTTGTGTGAGAAAAGCATGAATGAAAGATGCAGGTTGTCAATTAGCTTGGTCTTGATGATCTCGTAAATAAATGTTCATTGAATGATGTGATGCTGATTAAGGGGATTTCAATGATTCTTAGTATGATCAGAAATATAAGTAGGCTACTTTGGTGTTCAAATCAAACCAAACCATTCAACGGTCAACGAATATTTTGTTTGCGTAGTGATTAGTATTTAAAAGGGGCGGAAAAAAAAAAAAAAAAAACCTTAATTACTAATAAAATAAGTAGTATTATTAGTGTAAGTGATGAAATAGTTCATGCCACAGCTCGGGCTGAAAAGAAGATGACAATAATTTCATAGTCACCACTATTTCTCCTTTCTTTTCAGGTTCTGACTTGCAGTGTCTGGGTCGCAAAATAGCCAATCCGTGCGCAGCCCAGAACAGCTCACAGCTGTGCATTCTAACGCCGGAGGGCACTGGCTTCGGATTAGGCTACCGCTGCGCCTGTGGGGTCGGCTTCATTCTAGACAGTACCAAAAACGATGCCTTAGTAAGTTTGGCTCACCCTGACCATGACTGACTCAACAGTAGAATAAATTGTGAAACGCTGTAACAACTGAGTAACATGTGAAAGGCTGTCTATGTAGCCTATGTAGCTTATGTGGCTTATAAGCGATAAAAGTGAAATTATAGGTTTTTGTAGGAAAATGTATGCATGTTTTGCTTTTGCATTTAGGGGCGTTGCCATTAGGATGGAGCTTATTCAGACCGTCAGCTTATTGAGACCGTCAGAATGACTGATTTAGACAAACTACGTTTGCATACGATGGACTAACTAGCGTGTCTGGCTCAACGAAACCACTAAACCGCACACAAACTACTCTGCTTTGCTGATACAAATGGCCACAATTAGGTGGCTATTATATATGTATATAAACAGGGTACATTGTACAGGTATACTTGTATATAAACAGGTAGCTGTATTTGGTTATCGCTATAGTCAGAGCGTTCACAGAGAAGACTTGCAAATAGTAATTTGTGTTCCTTTTGTTTGCAGCTTTGGAAACCTCTCCTGTTGAGCAGCAACAAGCTGGTGCGTGGAATCGTGCCTTCGCAGACTGAGCTGGCTGATGCCGTCCTCCCCTCGCCAGAATGGAATGTGCTATGACCTGGAGTGTGGATATTTCATGCACCGCTTTGTGTACAAGATACAGCCGAGTGAAAAGGGTATATATAATTGACTGGTCGGGCATAGGCAGATAAATTTCAGCGTGGCCTTCAGCAGTGGCGTAGCCAGAAAAAAATTTCGGGGGGGGGGGTGACTTTTCGATTTTTTTGAAATGTGTTAAAATGCACTTAATTGCGATTTTAACCCAAAAAACGACACATTACTATTTTTTCGGTCAAAAACATGCATATTTTCCACCGCTGCAGCATCGAACGTAAAATTGGAGCTCAAACCTCCGAAAATTACAAAAACGGTGGCCGGCAATGGTCCAGAAGCAAGCAAATTAGCAAATTTTCCGAAATTTTTTGACATAAAAACTGTAAAATTATATACTAAAAATGTATTTTTCGTAACAAAAAACAGCTAAAACGATACACCAAACATTGTATTAAGCAAATACATAGGGCACAATGCAGATGTATGTACATGCACATTGCACATGTTTTCATTTAAGATAAAAGCAAGGAACACTATGCCAAGTTGCAGGGGTCTGGGGGCGGCAGCCCCCAGAAAAAAATTGGGGAAATTTTTGATTTTTAGGCCAAATTTGGTCAGTTGGAGACGTATCAGAAATTTTTTCCGGCCGGACCATAAAAACCAAAGGGGGGACCCTTGTGTAAAATTTCAGTCGGAAAAAATTTCGGGAGGGGAAGGGGGAATTCCCCCCATTTCCCCCTCCCCTGGCTACGCCCCTGGCCTTCAGAAAGGTTGAGGTGATGAAATACTAATTCGAAGGTCGGCGTTCCATTTGCAACGGGAAACGGGATACATAATGTTTGAGAAAAGACTAGTCACATATTTGCTGCTGTAAACACATCAATCCATTCTCGTGGGATCTCGGTAGCTTTGAGGAACCGTGCATAATAGCGACTACTCTTCCAAACTAGTTAATACGCATATTTGTAGACAGTTTTTGATTTAGAACTAGGCTTTGATACCGTCTTAACATCTTAATCAGATATGTTCTTCTGAGTTTACTTTATTGACCCTGGCCGCTGGCCGTATTTTTGGCAGTAAACATTTGAATTTCGGCCATTTTTTAAGATCTGAGACCGTTCTAACAAGATCTATAAGTGTTATTTGTTTTTTGTATCATTACAGGAAACGCAGTGGTCCTGGTGACCAAGAACGATGGCCTCGTGTCCATGTTTTATGACTGAGTTTCGCAGAACCTGTTCTACGCTGATAATGCAGACCACCAACGCCGCGAACCATAGGGTGCTGAAACGTGGTCTGATCAATCCGACCGCGGTCGCTGTTCATCCCACCAAGGGGTAATGACTGTAAATAGACTAAATGAAAGCTTGAATTATACAGTCCCGGCCCAATTAGGGTCCCAATTTTCGCGAAAGCGAAGACCCTTTCTTCGCGGTTTCGCGAATATTTCCCGGTCATAATTAGTGTCCTTTTTTCACATTCCTGCGCAGGGTTGGCCTGCTTACACACATAGGCGTAAATGCGTGTAGCATATTATTATGTATTTCCCGCATATGTAGCTAGACTGCGCCTAGAACACTAGCTGCAATTATTTGTGTATGTTTTTGTGTAGATCAATATTGAACTTTTTGGTTACCTATGTTATATGTACAAATATATATTGCAGACGACAACGACCCTATTGGATGGCCAAGGTGAATAAGTTCAATGGCGGCCCCGCAGTGAAGCTGAGGACATGACTGGCCAGCCAGAGGATATTCACTAATCAACCCACTGTTTGTAAGTGGTCTATTGTTATTGAAAAGTTGATGATGTTGAAGTGAAGTTATTTTTGAACCTGGAACCGTTACGTTCATGCTAGCAAAAGGTAAGGCTTGTGGGACACCCCGTGTGAAAGAAAACACGTAGAACATAATATGTGTTCACGTCACGTGAGTTCAAAAGCTCAATTTTATCTGGGTATTGGGCATTTGATAGAAACATGCAATATTTTTACGGTTATTACGTTACTATGTAGTATCCGCGTTAAAAGCAGTCAAGTCGTCAAATGGAACTCATTTAGGCAGAGTTTAGAGTGTAACAAATCGCCCATTAGTTCAGATTTTGCTGTAAGAGCACATGTTAGTGTCTCAGTAGACAGGACGGAAATAGAAGAAGAGTGACACACTGTTGAGCCGGTAGCAAAAGCAGTGCTCTCGTCATAAGTCAGAACGCTAAAGACGTATTGAGTTCCTCTTTTGTGTACGGTTTCGAGGGGGGCACCCCCTTTCGGTTGAAGACATAGTGCTTAGACATAGACATAGAGCACCCCCCAGTTCAAGACACTGACAAGGTCTTTCGCTGATGTGCTGAACTGAGGGGGAGGGCTCCCCCTCAGTTGAAGACAAGGTTCTGAAGTGAGGGGAAGGGGGGTGGTGAAAGGCCTTTCTCAGTGTCTTGAAATGAGGGGTGGGGCACTCCCCCCCGGTTGAGGTCTGGGTCTTCAACTGGGGGGCTGTGCCTATATAAGTGGACCTGTTTTAGCCGATCCGCCTTGTGGCATAAAGGAGGGTGGGTGTACCAAACTGTGTTTTGCTGTGCCAACGCGGAGTGGACAGTTGGCTAGAAGTGCGAGTGTCCCACTGGGAACGGTCAACGCCTGGACGCACTTGCCAAGAGGTTCCGGATCCGGAAGCGTACGATTTGAGTTAGTTTGACTTTTAATTTGTACCGTGCAGTGTTGGTAGGATGTTGGACCTTTAAGTCTTTTCTGGGTGAAAGCTAAATTTATATAATATATAAATTATAAGCAAAAGGCGTATGTCAGGCCGTCAGGGTCACGTGACAATGTGACATTTGACCTTGTCGGTCACGTGAGGTACAGAATTAAAAAACAGCACTAAGACTGTTTAAACTAGGATAGTTGGGCTATAAACGTATGCAAAAAGCAGACGGCTACGTTTCTTGTGGTTTTTGGTAAGCGGTTTATTAGGAACGGCAAAAACTTTAACCTTCGTTTTCTCGAAAAAGTACTAACTGGAGATACGCCCTTAGCAATGCCCAACGACGATATACTTGTTTTGTAATATTGTTTTATTTGTATGCAAGACTCGAGTCGATTAAAAACTACGTTTGACACAAGACCGAGACGGTACACCGACTGTAGACTGGAGTATTTGGTGGTAATCTCTGTTTGTGTTTCACTGATTGCATTGTGTGTACTCTCAGTGAACAGTAGTGAGCTAACTTCATTTCATTCTAACATATTCAGACCGTCATACCTTGACTCAACGTTGACGTAAAACCATAAAATTGACGCCTTTCAACTCAAAACAGTAGGCGCTTTTGAATGATGCCTTACTTGACGTATACCATTCACGTTTAAACGTTTGAATTTCCAATTCTAAATTATGACGCAAGCTTAACGTCAAGTTATAGGCCATGTTACCCATCATTTGAAAGCTCTCTGAATTTTTTTACAAATGATGCTAATATTATAGTTGTATTTCTACGCTATCAAAAGTTATGAACAGGAGAGTCTTCTTGCAGTAACGTTTTGCACAAAAGAAGAACACTTTCGTAGCTGGCGCCTTTATTTATCCAGGTTTAAATGAATGGATCTTTTAAAACGAATTGCGTTTGCTTCTGTGAGATTTGACCAATGACCCTAACCAGATTTAAAAATAGCAACAGTATGACTAGTCTGAAAGTGTTATCGGCTGTGTCCCCATTCCGAAAAATGTCAGGAATAACCGCGTTGCGTGCTACATCAAGAATGAATGAATCAGCGCATGGAGGATTTAGAAAATGAATGGCATTATTTTAGGCTCCCCTAGACAGTCCGTGTATGGCGGCCAATTCATCCCAGATCGAGTGCCGGAACGGTGGATGTATTCAGGCTGATTTCCTGTGCGATGGGATTGATGGATCAGGTGGGTGCAGTTGAGTGGCTAGGTTTGTGGTCTTTTGTAACGGTCGATTCCTGTGTATTTTGTGTGGAAAATTAATAGCCTTTGGGTTAAAACGATGTTTTGTAATACTCTTGGGCTTTGATGCTTGTTCTTATGCTCGTAGGTTCTTATCAGTCATTTCACTAGAGTTTTCGTCAGTTTTTTTCCGCGATACTGAGGTTTTGAGAACTCTGTGTAAATGTGATTGTCAGGCAAATGTTTGATGTTTCCAGGCGAATTGAAAGATGGCAAGTCCTGGTTCTCCTGTTCTGTTCTGTTCCACCTGTTCTCCGGATCAAGTCCTGTGCGACAACACCCGGCGCTGCATTCCCATCGTCTATGCTTGTGACGGAGACAATGACTGGAGACTTCTCGGACGAAGACCTGAAATATTGTCCTAATTGAATTACTCGTAAGCTCATTTGCATGAATTTAGTATCTCTTCTGACTGAATGTTGGCCAGAGTTTGAGTGGGGATTAGCCTACTGCCTAACAGTGCTAAAACTCATTGTTAGAAGAGGCCAAGTGTGAAGTATAGTTGAGCATCAAATATATCAGTACGACTACGACAACTACCTATGTGCTAGTAGCTGAAATGGTAGAGCGCTAGACTGCAGATGTACAGATAGGCACTTTTAATCGCTCGTAAGTTATTTAATTGTTTTGCTGTATTGCTTTTATGTGTCTGTTAACTAGCAGTGACTGCTTGACCAATATTTTCAGCCACGTGTCCGCCTCGTAATTTCCAGTGCGGCAACGGGCGATGCGTTCCCGAGCAGTGGCAGTGTGACTCGGACAATGACTGCGGCGACGGCTCGGACGAAGCTGTAGACTTGTGCGGTATGATGGTTTTCAGCTGGGGCTGGGCAATTATATAGTGCAAGGTTATCACCACACATGTGCCGTTGAGGAAATCTGCGGGGGAGCCGTCGATCGAGGGCGACGCGTAGTTTTGTAAAATTAGCCCATTTAGGGGGGTAATTGCGTTTTTAGGTGTTTTTTTTAAGCACTTAACCTCAACAAAAACTGGAGCGGTTTTATTACATTTTTTTACACCTTCTAGCTTTAAAAAAAACTATATTTAAAAGCAGATTATCTTTTGCAATTTTACTGCTGCTATCATTTGAATACACCCCATCAGCGGTTTTTTTGACTAATTTTTGCGCCACAGTTATGAAACTCAAGATCAGCCAACAACTACTAAACTTTTTGCAGTTATGCACTGACATAATATCCCCACCAGTTTTTTTGATATAGTTGATAAGTCGTTTCTACGTTGAGAAAATGACATTTTCGTGCAAAAATCACGTAATTTGACTTTTCTCTAAAATTTTCAAAAGCCCATAACACCGACTCTACAAACTATTTTTAGAAAAGGAAAAAAACGGGTGGGGATATTTTCCTAAAGACAATGTGGTTAAAGTTTCGAAGCCGTAGTCCGTTTTTAGCTTGAGCTCTGTGGGCGCAAAAATTACACTGAAATGTCAAAAACCACGAAAACGACATTACCCCCAAGGGGGGATACAAGCCAGTTTGGGGGTGAGCGGGTATGGTGGGGGCAAACCCTCCACCCCAACCCAAAAAAACAAAAAAACAAACAACCCTAAATAAAAATAAAAACCCCCCCCTATATAACAAACACGAACACATCAACAGCTAGTATATAGTTCCTTACGGACCATATAGTTCCTTGCCGGGTTAATTACCGCCATAAGTTTTGATTGCATGCACCTCACTTATTCTAAGTAGGGCTTATTGATATCCGTTTCCTGTTGTCTTCGTTTATCTGCTTGTTTTTGTATTTTAGGCAATAAGACTTGTGGCCCTAGTCAGTTCCGTTGTGGCAACGGACGCTGTGTTCCGGTCTACTGGGTCTGTGACGGAGACGACGACTGCTATGATAACTCGGGTTTGCATTTTTCCAATATATCTAGATATGTGGAGGGTTGTGTTGTTTTACTATTAAATTTGAAAACACATTCTATGGGTTTTTTTCATATAAAGTTTGTAGAACGACTAAACTGTATCATTTGCATTTTCTTGTAAAATTTTACAAGCTAATCCTATGTTGAAACGCAAGTTAATCTAGTAAATTTAATCCAGTGAATAGTAATTAAATGAAAGGCCTTATGAAATTACTAAAGGAAGAAGGATTGTTAGTCATCATCATAAGTTACTTATTAGTTTATTGAGGAATAAGTGCCAGCCTAGTGCGTTTGCATACCATAACCTGTGTTATTCTAGACGAAGACAATGGTCGTTGTCCGCCGGTGACGTGTCGTGCTGAGGAGTTCCGCTGCGGCAACGACAGACTGCATCAACTCGGACATGCGATGCTACGGCCAGTACGACTGCGCGGACGGCAGGACGAGGACGGAAGTCGTATGTCATGAGCCATGAGTGTCGTGCGGTTAAGACCATTTGTGGGCAGGTAGCAAATTCTGGGGGGTGAAAACCACCCCCACCCCCTCCACGCCCATTTATGGTTAAGACTGGGCCTATTCTGACCGACTCCGACGGCTGAATCAGACGGCAGCCATCTAACTAAAGAGATGCTCTCTGTGATGTGATAATATTATGATAGATGTTATGGCAGCCTAAATAAATTCACACCTTGATAAGACTTTGTAATTCGGTGAAAATTTATGAGGCTTTTGACTGAGCTGGGGATTGGTATGGTATTGGCTAGTGCTAGTGTTAGTTCTACCATAAATAGGTAGTAATGGAAAGCGGGGGGGGGGAGTGGAAGGCGAGCGGGAGGTTACGGATGGGTTGGGAGCGCGATTTCGGCTGGCGGCGAAGTTTGTTTATATTTAGTCCATGTCTGATAGGCCGTCCGCCAGGGTTAATTCGGATTGGAAATAGTTTCTATTAGTTATAGTGTTTACCAATGGTTACATACAGAGGTATTACACACTTTTTTGGCTTCGTGTAAACTAGCCCTTGTTTACTGATTCCATTGAGGAAAGGTTTCGTAAATATGTTTGTCTTTTTAGCATTTAGCTCTTGACGATGGCTTCCGGCGGACTACTACATGTGCAAGTCGACCAGTGTCTGTATCCCCCAGGACTGGAAGTGTGACGGGTCGCAGGACTGTGACGATGGCTCGGACGAGGCTGACGGACTCTGCAGTTAGTCCGCCCATTTAAATTCATTTGGGACCAGACGGTCTGGTCCAGACTAGGTACCTAATTTGACTAACCAGGGTTTTTTTTGAAAATGGAAGGTGTGTCCAAGTTGTGTCCGGCGAAAAAAATTTGTGTCCCGTAAGCGTCGAGTGTGTCTGGGTGTCAGTTCGGCCGTTCGAGTCAAGCAGGTTTTTTTTTTAATTTTGCGTGCATAATTGTGCAAAATTTTAATTTTTGTGTGCAAAAATTTATATTTTTGTGCAAACTAAATGCGTTTTCTTTGCCTATATAAAAGCAAATATATACATATACATATATATATATATATATATATATATATATATATATATATATATATATATATATATATAAATATAT
>JASANF010010796.1:0-16368 GCA_030248245.1 Trissonchulus sp. WLG1_4
GATGCGGATGCGGATGTCAAAAAGTTGCGGATCATCCGCGGATGCGGATGCGGATATCCGCGACATCCCTAATATATAATAATATATATATATATATATATATATATATATATATATATACCCTCCCCACCGCAGTGCCACTTTTTGAAAATGGTCTGGTGGTACCTATGTTCGAAAAACCTAGTAGCTACTCCAAAAGACTCATTATGGATCGAATTCTGAAATACTGATAGTCAGTACGGTACCCTTCACGGAAGGTTGATGCGGTAAAACTGAAGATTTCGTATCCATTTGAAGCGTAATCTCAACTTTTTAGTCTTTTTCAACGTTTTCAAGCGAAATTAAGAAGGTGTTTTGTTTTCAAATCTAAAAATTAAAAATTTTATAATGGGCTACGAAAGGCCGTTTTCTAACTTGTGTACCTGAACCTGAGGCCCCTTAGCAAATCTGCGTATAGTTTTGGCATTACGTAGCATTTTGGCAGGCCCCCTCTACTGCTCCGCAGACGTGTCATAGCGTTGAAAAACTACCGCTAACACACTTTTCGGGTGATTCATGGGGTGGGTTTTCCCCCACATGGGTTTTTTTCCCCAAATTGATTTTTCCCCAGCTTCCCGCCGAAAAATGGTAAGAGGTTTGAGGTATATAGCGGAGTGAAACCGGTCCTTTGGTTTTTGATGACAGATTGATTGACGGATTTTTTTGGTTTTGTATAGTATTTTTTTGAAAACGTATATATAGTCTATGAGCTAAATGCGGTTTTTCCCCGCGTGCTATATATACATATTATATACATAATATATACCCAGACCCAGTACACGCAATACAAAGTTTGACACATCTAACACATCTAAAAGTTAACCTCACCTGGAATGAGTAAAGTATATAGTAAAATAATTCTACAGTAGAACAGCTATATACAAAACTATTTATATATACTATTATACTAAACATTGCATGCAAATATTGAAGCAATATAGACATACCATACGATGAAAATGGACAATTCAGTAGGCTTAAAAAAGGTAAAGAGAACATAAATGCAACCGTTAGAAAACATCCAAAACTAGTCCAAAACGAGTCCAAAACATTTTAAACTAATTTTGAACTCGTTTTGGACGTTCAAAACTAGTCCAAAATCTGTACGCTGGCTGCTGAAATTGTTCAAAACGAGTTCAAAAAAATTTGAACTGGTTTTGAACAAAACAAGCGCGTTCAAAATTAGTCCAAAATTGTCAGCGTTTTGAACTAGTTTTGGACTAGTTTTGAACAAATGGTTTTCCTGTGGACTTTCAGAGGAATTTCAGAGAATTTTCAGAATAATTCAGGCAAAGTTCAGATAATTTCACCCAGAATTCAGAGACTCTAAAATTTATTTGAAAAAATGTTACTGGCTAATTCTACAGAAAATTCAGATTTATTGGTTTTCCTGTACTTTCAAGTTTCATCCATTTGTTGACGTCACTGTGTAGCTATCGATATGAAAATGGATGAATTTTTATTGAATTTTCGCACAATTTTCAGTTTGCCACCAAAAGTAGCAAACATTTAGGGTATCCCCCTCCCGTGGTAGGTCCTGCACTGCGAAGGGCGTAGTCGGGGGCGGGGGGTCGCTACCCCTCTTTTTTGGGTCGAACCTGAAGAAAATGTCTACAAGGGTTTGGTTTTGGTTTCCTTTGGTTTTTATCGCCCGGCCGAAAAAAATTTCTGATAGGTCTCCAATAGACCAAATTTGGCCTGAAATTTAAAAAATTACCATTTTTTCTGGGTGCTGCCGCCCCCAGACCCCTGCAACTTTGTGGCTTCCTATTCGTTGATAATTCATACATGGGCAAGACCCGGGACTCACCCGGGATTTTCCCGGGTGGACCGCGCGACCGCGCAGCGGTCGGAGTTGGACCGCGCCAGTGGCGTAGCCAGGGGGGGGGCCCGGGGGGCCAAAGCCCCCCCTCAGCGGTTTTGGCCCCCCCCTCAGCGATTTGGGCCCCCCCTCGGATAAAAAATTTGGGTCGCGTAGCACCCCCCCCCCCCCCCCCGGTAGACAAACTTCGAAAATTTTTCGGGCAAAAAGGCAATTTGGCCCCTCTCTCAACTCGATCCTGGCTACGCTACTGGACCGCGCAGCCCGAGCGAAGCGAGGGCTGCTCGGAGTAACTATGAAGACCGCGCACATGGACATGAGTCATTTAACATCTTTTAACATGTTTTTTGAATAGTGTTAAAAAGATGTTAAAAAATTTATCAATTTAACACGTTTTTCGCATTAAATTTGCACAAATTTAACATATTTTTAACATGTGTTAAAAACATGTTAAATTTATGCTAAAACTTTTAGCATTGATTTAACATCTTTTTCGTATGTTTTTAGAATATGTGAAAAAAATGCAAAAAACATGTTAAAATCATGCTAAACTTTTTAGCATACTTTTAGCATGTTTTTAACATATGTTAAAATCATCTTAATTTTGAGTGAATTAATTGCGGCACAAATTACACTGATAAATTTTGGTTATAAAAAACAAAAGAACTCTACGTTTTGTTTACGTTTCAGAGATGACAAAAAAATTTGTGAAGTTGGCACCTCGTGTTGTGAAGTCAACACCACGAAAAAGGCCCCCTCTCGTTCTCCGTTGCAGTAAAGGAACAAATTTCAATTTTTGCGGCACAAATTTAGCACAAATGTGTGTAAATTTGTGCCGTAAAAATTAGAGTTTGTGCCACTACTTTCTTCGCCAGCTTCACGGACCCCAAGAAAAATAGATTTTCACGAAAATAGCTTCATAAGCCAGTGCATTTACACGTATGTAATGATTTTGGAAGATTGAAAAACACAAGCAGTCGTGTTTTACTTGCACATACATTAAAATTTTCGGTGTTTTGTTGAATGTGGTGTAAAATTTTCGTAAAATAAAGCACTATTTTCTGCGTGATGCTGAAATAAAGTGCGTGTGAATACGAACGCAAATATTCGGCTTGCGATTTTAAAAAAATGGCCCAACGAAAAAAGTTAAATTTTGGCACATAAATTCATCTTGTTGTCTCCGAGCGGTCGCAAAATTTGATTTTGAGTAAATCGATAGTATTTAAAAAATTCAGAAAAATTTACGATTTTCGAAAATCGTGATTTTAGTGTTTTTCAATATGTCAATCATATTCATCAAAAATGACATTTTGCGACCGCTCGATCACGTTATAGCGAGCAAAATGAGCTATTGGTTGTGCAACAGCTGTGTACTTGTGAAGAGAAATCGCAAGCCGAAATTCCACTCACGTTTGGTCTAGAGTGAATGCTAATTTGTATCAATCAACTTCATTTTTTGTGTTTGGGCGTACTTTTACACCTGCTTGCCATTGTGCATCTAAAATTGGCCCCAAACTGCTGTTTTTTGAAAAGTCACATTTCAGGAGCGTCACCTTAAGCCCGGTTCATACTCGTCCTTAAGGACTGTCCTTGTCCCTAAGAAATGTCCCTGTCCCTATGCGGGTTTGATTCATACTTTTCTGCTGCCCTTTTCCTTTTCCCTGTCCCTAAGTTGCTTTTGATTCATACTTGTCCCTATGCAGCTTAGGGACTGTCCTTAAGCAGCCATAAGGACTGTCCCTATGTGCCTAAGCAATGTTCAGCAATGTTCTACTTTTTCCCTGTCCCTAAGCAACTCGGCCAATCAAAATACGGCAGTTACTACGTGTGACACGAAGCACAGCCAATCACGGACTAACTCGACTACTAGTGAAAGAATGTCGTGAGCTTGTGTTGCGGTATTAATTCTATCGTTATTTTTGGGTTATTTAACACATTTTTGCGTGAAAAACATTTGGTTTTCAATTTTTATACCAACCTGAAATATATTATAAGTTCATAAAGATGTTCTAGTGGTCAAAAATCCATGCCTTGGTAGTCGAGTGGTTATGATTTTTGCTTCTCACCCTATGGATCAGAGTTCAAATCCCATATTCGAAATTTTGGATTTTCTTTTTTTTTCAGCCCATAAATAGGGTTGATAACTTTTCCAAGGTGCTTTAAACAAAACTCAGTTTATCCAATGACGTTTAAGCATTAGTTCATGTGAAAAAGACTATTCCTTTGTCCTCAAGGAGTATGAATCGATCACCTCTAAGGACAGGGACAAGGACATTCCCTATAGACCTTAGGGACATTTCTTAAGGACAGGGACAAAGCATGAGGACACAGGGACAAGGCAACCTCGGGACAGGGACAAGGACAACGCTTAAGGACAGGGACAACGCTTAGGGACGAGTATGAACCAGGCTTTAAGGGGGCGCTGCGTGAATCAAGGATTTGGGTCGTATTTTTTTAAAAACAGCCAAAATGACCTATCATTCTTGAAGGAAAGTTGCCAAAAATACTATTTCTGATGTTTTGACATGCATATCTCCATAGCAAAAAATTTGGAAAAAATTGGACAATTTACTGATTTTATTCGACTTTTACATAAGTTCAGCAAGTAAGCCAGTGCATCAACGCTGTTTGATGTTTTACGTACGTAGATTTTATTAGTTGTAATGAAAAATTAAAACAATTTTATTGCGTTCTGTGCAAAAATATTGCACAAGAAACCATTTTCAGAAGAAGCAGACTCAAATATAGGCTGTGTGAATACAAATCCGATTTTTCGGCATTAGATTATAAAATTCTGGTAAGATATTTTTCTACAAAATTTTGTACAATTATAACCTTAGGCTCTGCGCAGTTGAACAATTTTTTAGTTTTTTAAAATAAGGCTTAGAAAATTTTTTATATGAATTTTATTGCTCAGAGTTTGACTTCGAAAACACATAATGACATTTTTTATCCAAACGTGACATAAATTTTAAAAACCAAAATAATGTTCAACTAGAGAAGCACATAAGCTACATTTTGGTATATAAAGTGTGACTATACGTGAAGTATAAGCAGAGTTATCGTTTGCCGAAAATCCACTCACGTTTGGTGCTCTGGGAGTCACGTGACATGATCACGTGATTTGAAATTTTACCTCCAGTGTTCTTTTGTGCCATAGTACATATATGTATAGTAAAGTTTGACATTTGCCAATTTTTTTGCTAGTTTTCGATGTAACCCCCGATTCCCGGAGCGCCCCCTTAAAACATCATAACGCACTCAAAACTATCCAAAAACAAAGATTGTAGGCTTATAGCCATTTTTGGCTTCGAACTTTGGCCTATGTACGTTCACTTCCAAAAACACTGAAAATGCAATTTTCAAGGGGTCATAGCTCAGAAAATGCAAATTTATGGAAAGGGGTTCTATTACAAAAAATGCTTCCCTCAAGGTGCTCTGCTCCAAAAAATAGGTCCACTATTTTCCCCCCCAACTGCACTTACTTGAACGTAGCTTTCCTTCGCGCAAGGCTATGCACATAAACATATAAATTGCAAAATTACAAAACTAAGCCTGAGCCTCAGCCTGAGCCTAAACTAAGCTTGATACCAACTCTGGGACTAAGCCTAAGCCTAAGCCTAAATCCAAACCTGAGCCTAAATTTGAGTATTTTTGAAAACACACACGCACACTCACATGTGCATAGCCTTGCGAGAAGGAGAGCTTTTCAACTTACTTGATCCTCATTTTGAGCCTGAGCCTTAAGGCCGATTCACACGCTGCGATTTTACTGCGATTTTGCCGCAGCGTTTTTGCCGCTGCGGCAAAAGGCAGCTTGCCGCAAGCAAAACGCAATGTCTAAACAGACGCAACGTTTTTAGTGCGGAATGCCTGCGTCTTGAATTTGCCGCAGCGTTTTAAACGCCAGACTGCAATTCGACCTGCGATTTCATTGCGTTTTGATGCTACGTTTGTGTTGGTTTAAACAATTTTTGCTTAGCACTTTGTCGTTTTTTTGTAACAGTGAAGACGCAGCAAACTGACCTGCGAGACGCACTAAGGCCGCAAAGCTTGTTCAGACGGTGCGTTTCGCTTGCGACACTCTGCGGCTTGCGTTTTGCGTCAAAATTGCAGCGGCAAAAACGCACCGTGTGAATCGGCCTTAAGCCGAAGCCCGAACCTAAACCTAAGCCTAAGCCTGATACTAAGGCCGTGTTTACATTGAGCTTTTTTCAGCTGCTCGAGCAGCTGAAAAAAGCTGCAGCTTTTTTTCAGCTGCTCGAGCAGCTGGAAAAATGCTGGAGCAGCTGAAAAAATGCGGATAAGTATGGCGGTCACTATAGACTAGCTGCTGGCGAAAAAAGGCTGCATCTTTTTTTCAGCTGCTCGAGCAGCTGAAAAAAAGCCAAATGTAAACACGGCCTAAGCCTAACGTGCCTTTCCATCCTGCAAGGCTCATCACTGATGTATCTAAAGCCGTGTTTACATTGAGCTTTTTTTTCAGCTGCTCGAGCAGCTGCAAAAAAGCCGGAAATGGCGAAAAAAAGCTGCAGCTTTTTTCAGCTGCTCGAGCAGCTGAAAAAAAGCTCAATGTAAACACGGCCTAACTCGAACTATCGAACCAACACTAGTTATTGATGTAATTAGTCGTGTGATTAAAGAGTACTGTACTGTGTTGCCTTAGCTATATCGTTGGCGACGAGGGTTTTCGAACCAAGTGGCGAACAAAGATCAAGACTATTTACGAGCGATGGCACAAGGCAACAAGCACAAATTGGATGTCCCAACGCCAACCAAAATTCAAGAGCATCCAGACGACAAAGCCTTGAAATGGTCGGATTGGCTGCGACAACTAAACATGTACTTTTTCTTCACTGATGAAAATCGACATGACGACGACAAACTCACTGACAAGCACAAGAACTATTACTTTTATGCATTTCTCGGCAAAAAGGGTGAAAGAATCTTTGATTCTCTTGACGTTTCGAAAGAACTAGACACGGCACCATTCGAAAATGTCAAGACAGAAGCTGCAAAACTGTTTGACATTCCAATAAACAAGGTGCGGGCTATAGTCGAATTCTTTCGCCGATAGCAACTACCCTACGAAACAGCCAATGACTACTTGACTGCTTTACGTTGTTACGCGAAACCTGTGCATTTAATTCGCTTCAAGACATTTGTAACGATTTGCTGGCCATTCAGTTGGTGAACGGTTGCTATGACCACGACACCAAACTGAAACTACTGGCGATATCTGATCCTGATTTGAATAAATTCACTCAGATTATGGAAGCAGCTGAAATTGCTAAAAGAGATGCGTTGGTAATTAATCAACGGTCAAGTAATGCTGTAATTGTCCAGAAAGTAGGTACTATCACCAAGCCAAACAATAAACGACCCACTAACAAACGATTGCACCGGAAAAGGGTGGATAATAAGCAAACAAAATGTACCGGTTGTGGTTCAAATAACCACAAATTTAAAGCTGATAATTATCCTGCTCTGACAGCTAACTGTAGATACTGCAGCCATGTAGGACATTTTGAAAAATGCTGCATAATTAAAAAACGAACAGAAGCCGGACAAATAAAGTGCATAAAAACTACGCCAAGTCAAACTGCTCATATTAATACAACAACCACTAATATATCTAAGTGTGCAACGAAATTAAGCAAATTTTGTTGCGAGCTACAGTTTCAACCTCCAGAACGAAACCCACAAGTCATAAAGGCGGAGATCGATACTGGTGCAGAAGTTACTGTCCTGCCCTGATCACTTGTTGGTCAAAAATTTAATGATTTAAAATTGGACACGCCTACTTAAAAGCTACAAAACTATGACAATTCCGAAATCAATGTGCTTGGGTCATTTCAATGTCACGGATTTTTCAATCAAAAAGCGGCCTACAATCAGGAAATTTTTGTTGTCAAAAATGCTGTTCCAGTTATCGGGAGAGACTTAATTGGACAATTAAAGCTATTCATAGATTCAGGCACATGGACAGTAAAGAATATTGACGAAACAATATCGATTAGCAAATGTAATAGTGATACAACTGCCTCAGTTTTAGCTAAATATCCTATACTCACCTCTGACACGATGGGGCTGTTCACTGACTTTAAGCATACAATTACTATTTCATCTGACGCTGTACCTTCCGTGCGCAAACAAAGGCTAGTCCCGATTTACAGAAAGTCAGCAGCGGCAGCAGAGAATCCACCAACTCGTAACTGTTGACAAACCCGATGCAAGTAACCGAATGACAACCGATTTAAGTCCCCTGAACAAATATGTCATCCCGGACAGGTTTCCTATTCCGAACAGTAAAGAACTATTTTTTAAAATTTCCGGAGCGCGCACATTTTCGAAAATAGACTTGAAAAAAGAATTTTTTCACATAAAACTAGACCCTATGTCTCGCCCATTAACTGCTACAATTACAGAACAAGGGCTGCGCCAATACAAACGACTGCCGATGGGGCTGAAGGATTCCCCATCAGCTTTCCAACGAGCGGTCTCTAGCACCCTAGACGGACTACCTGGTTGCATTGCCTACATTGACGACATTTTAATATATGTTGCGACCGAAAAAGAACAAAGAACAGAAAAAAGAAAATTTGGACAATGTTTTACGTCGATTGGCTGAAAAAAACTTTCGCGTCATTACCAAAAAGTGTGTTTTCAACGCAACTGAAGTTACCTTTTTGGGGAGACTAATCAAAGCAGGCGGTATAGTTACCTCAGACCCGAAAAAGTTAGAAGTGATACAAAATTATCCGGTACCAAAAGATTTGAAACAGCTGCAAAGATTTCTCGGAATAATCAATTATTACCACGATTATATTGCTAACATGGCTGATCGTGCTGAGCCGCTACGACAGCTCACACGAAAGCACGCCAAGTTTGAATGGACACCCGAAACACAACAAGCGTTTGATGACCTAAAACGACAATTATGTGAATCCGTTGAAACATTCACATTCGAACCCCAAAGCTCCACAATCCTTACAACTGACGCATCGTGTTACGGCGTCGGTGCCGTTCTGACACAAATACAGAACGGAACTGAAGTGCCGATAGCGTTCGCATCACATACACTAAATGATACACAGCGTCGGTGGGCTGTAAACGAAAAAGAAGCTTACGCGTGTGTATGGGCTATCGAGCACTTTCTTTGGGGGAATTTCTTTGGGGGAGCCACTTCACGTTACGGACTGACCATGCCGCCTTAACTACGTTGTTGTCCAGTCCTAAGCAAACCAGACAAACCTCGAAATTCAATCGATGGTATACTCGACTATCAGCTTTCGACTACACTGTCGAATACAAAAAGGGCAAAGACAATGTACTGGCTGACAGTCTTTCACGGCTGGCTCCAAAGTCAAACAATACAACGGCAACAATACGTCATTTGACAACTAAAACAAAAGAATATGTCAACGCTACAAACGAAGACGATAGTATGAAACAGTTATCACTATTTATCAACTGTGGGTGGCCAAAACGAAACAAAGTCCCACCGAACCTACGATTATGATTATACTACTCTGTTCGAAACGAAATTCGAATGGAAGATGGTCTTATCCTTCGTGGTAGTCAAGCTGTAGTCCCAACTAAACTTCGACCACGAACTTTGGTTCAAGCACACGTGGGACATCCTGGTGTAGTCAGGATGAAACGTAGTATTCGCGAGTCATACTGGTGGCCGGGTGCTAATAGAGATATCGAATTGCATGTCCGCCACTGCACGGCTTGCCAAAACAAGGCCGTTGCTGTAAAGCCACCAAAAGTGCCAACCACATTTGTCAAAAAACCGTCAGAACCATGGTATAAAATTGGTCTGGATATCACTGGACCATTCGCAAACGCGCCCAGAGGAATGGAAAATATTGTTTGCGCGATCGATTATTATTCTGGATTCCCGGAAATGCTACTAACAACAAAAACTACAGTGCAAGTGATAATCGATTGGCTAAAATCAATTTTTGCCAGATTTGGTAATCCTTCTCAAATAGTGACTGATAATGGTCCACAGTTTGTGAGCCATCAGTTTAAACAGTTTCTGGAAGATAGAGACATCGAACACTTACCTACAGCAGTATACACGCCACAACAAAATGGTCGTGTGGAAGTTTTCAATTGATCACTTAAAGCAACTGCTCAAACATATTCTGCATCGGGCAAAAGCTGGCAAGAAACTTTCACCGATTTTATGCAACACTATCGAGCAACAGCTGGTCATGCATCGACGCTAAGTCCTGCTGAACTTTTGATGGGTCGAAAGCTACGACTTCCATTTCAACTTGTTCTTAACCGTCAAGAAAGGCAGCCCCAAGAAAGAACCATTACAAAGAACAAAGACCATTGTGACCAGCAAGACCGCTATCGCCCACTATTCAACGTTGGGGAAAAAGTTAGAGTTAAGCTTCATCAAGTTGACAAAGGTACGCCCCCCTTCTCCAAACCTCTTGACGTCTGTGAGCGAAAAGGAAAATACAATTTTTTGCTTTCTGATGGGAAAATATGGAATGCGAGAAATATGCGTCGGTATTATCCACAAAGATCTGAAACGAATATGGCAACTATTTTCGAAAGAATTTCAGATGATATTGAATTGCAGAGGTCCAAGCGAACTACAAAGGGCTTGCCACCACAACGTTATCGTCCGCAAGAATAGTAGAGGGGAAAATGATGTATCTAACTCGAACTATCGAACCTACACTAGTTATTGATGTAATGTGTCGTGTGATTAAAGAGTACTGTACTGTGTTGCCTTAGCTATATCAATCACATAAACATAAATGAAACTAAGCCTCAGTCTAAGCCCAAACTAAGCCCGATAATAACCCTGGGACTAAGCCTGAGCCTAAGCCTAAGCCTAAATCCTAATCAAATGGGCTTTAACCCATTTGATTCTGTTTCAGAATTGGACGCTGATTCCGGGTACCGCCCTGATCAGGGATTCAACCTTCGCATTACCGTACTGCTTGCGCTTGCTCGCGAACTACTGCTGCTTTTGTCGACTATTTAAGGTGGCGCTCCTGAAATGTGGGTTTTGGCCATTATTTTGAAAATGCGCAAAAATAACCGTACATCGTAAGAACAAAAGTTGCTCAGGATTGAATTTCCTTTAATTTGATGTGCATATCACATGAACAAATTTTTGAAAAATTTTTGGCTTTTTACAGCAAGAAAAATAAATTTTCACGAAAAAAGGCTCATACATAAGCCAGTGCAATTACACGTATGTAATGATTTTTGAAGTTGAAAAACACTAGCAGCTGTGTTTTACTTAAACATGCTCAAAAAATTTTGGTGATTTATTGAGTGTGGTGCAGTTTTTTTGTAAAATAAAGCAGTATTCTTTGGATGATGCTGAAATAAAGTGCATGTGAATACAAACTAAATTTTCGGCTTGCGATTTTAAAAAATTGGCTCGACAAGGAAAGTTAAAATTTGGCACATAAATGCACCTTATTGTCTTCGAGCTGTCGCAAATTTTGATTTTGCGCAAATCGATAGTATTCAAGAAATTTAGTTAAATTTACGTTTTTCGAAAACCGTGATTTTAGTGTTTTTCAATATATCAATCATATTCATCAAAAATGAGGTTTTGCGACCGCTCGATCACGTTATGGCAAACAAAAAATGAGCTATTGGTTGTGTAACAGCTATCTTGCTGTGAAGAGAAATCGCAAGCCGAAATTCCACTCTTGTTTGGTCTACACTGAATGCTAATTTGTATCAATCAACTTCATATTTTGTGTTTGGGCATACTTTTACACCAGCTTGCTATCGCCCATCTAAAATTGGCCCCAGATTGCCGTTTTTAGAAAAGTCATATTTCAGGAGCGCCACCTTAAGGGGGCGCTCCGGGAATCAAGGTATTGGACCATAACTTTTTTCAGCTAACGAATTCTGACCTGTGTCAAGAAGCAAAATTACTCAGAATGATGTGGGCTTTCATTTGATACCATTGTCAAAATATTTGGAAAATTGACAAATTTTAGTTTTTACTGGCAAACTGCCAAATGGGTAAACAGTGAGTAAAATTTTATTAAAAATTCATCAATTCACATTATTAGACACAAAATAGCAGTCGAAAAAAGTTGCTGACTCAAAACAATATACTGAGCAGTGCTCACAGTAAATATCGTTTTGCTGCTTCAACCGATTCGGCTCAAATTTGGCATGAAGATAGCCTATCATTGTGCACAGTTGAACATTCTCTTATTTTTTGAAATAATGTTCTAGACCATGATACTACTGCTTTTAGAGCTGAGAGACCGAACTCGAAAATACAAAAGTTGCAATTTTAACAAATTCTCACTAAATAATAAAAAATAAAAATAATGTTCAACTAGAAGAGTGCAAGGGCTACATTTTGATATATGAATGACATTTTATTTTATTTAAGACAAACATGCGATCAGTTATCGCTTGCCGAAAATTCCACTCACGCGCAGTGCTCTTGCAGTCACGTGACATTATCACGTGATTTAAAATTTTTACACAAAGGTTATTTCATACCATACTAAATACTTATTTAGTAATATTTTAGTTTTATCAGCTTTTTGCTGACTTTTGAGGCAACTCCCGATTCCCGGAGCGCCCCCTTAACTCCTACTTCTATACCTTTACCTCGAACTGCATGGTATCTATTATTTTGCTTGGGTCTGCTTATTTTTTCTCCCCGCTTCTGCTTATCATTATATTTAGCTTTCTGCCTTGACTGCTAAATTCTTCCTTTCATTTTGTTGTAACCAGTATGCATAGAAATAAATCGAACTCAACCCCCAGAACTCCTACTGCGGCTTCCTGTCTTGCAATACGAATATTGCTCCCGCCGATCATGCTATACCGTGTAGTAAATACTCGCAACCAATGCATGCTCGCTGCGTCGGCCTGAATACTGCTCAATACAATCAAATTATAAAACTGCCTCCTAATGTTATTTATATCTACTGCAAGAACTGTAAGCTTGCTGTTTCTCAACTGGAAGAACGGCTTGCCGTACTCGAGGCTAAATTGACGTCAGCGCCTGCTGAAAACACCATCTCTGATATAGTAGCTCAAGTGGTTGAGCGAGTCCTGCCAAAACTTCTGAACTGCGTACGTGATGCTGCAGCTGAAGCGATTGAAGCCGATGGCAAGAAATCAAATTTGGTGTTATTGGGTCTAGATGAACAGTCAAATTTAAAATCGTTTGTTGATGTTGGCATGCGATAAGCTGCAGATCAATCGTGGTGACGTTCTCGATAATTTTTGTGGTCAGCCGAAACCTAATGGCTCCCGCGTATCATCAAGCTCAAATTCAGAAATCAGGTCAGTAGGCGTAGATTTCTGACGGAGTTTCTTGGCATGCGGAATAGCCTGGGTTTTGGTGATGAAATTTGGGTGCGCCCGGACCTCACGTATCGAGAGCGTCACCAGGACCGAGAATTGCGAATGGAGCTGAAACGGCGTCGGGAAGCAGGGGAGCAGGTTAAAATTTCTCGTAATCAATTCGTCCCAAAATATTATGTGTCCCTAACCATGAATCTCGTTCAAGAATGATTTTGGATGCAAAACCCTCAAAAGGCTTTATTCAGTGTCTTTATTTCAATGCAAGATGTATTGTTAACAAATTATCTGACCTAGATAATAGATATGGAAATATATGGATATAGGAAATAGATAGTTTTAAACATCCGGATCTAGTTTTAATTACTGAGACTTGGTTGATGCAATCGCATGATGATGTAATACTGTCCTTTTTGAATGATTACCAAGTATTTCGGATAGATAGAACTTCCCGTTCGCATGGACGCTGTATGGCGCTAGTGCGCAATAACATAAATGTCTGTCTGGTTTTAAATTTTTGTTTTTTTGGTTACATTGAGCTTTTATGCTTAAGGCTAAAATGCTTGAGTGATATTTTTCTGCTTCTATTATATCGGTTTTCAAATTTCACGACATAGGCTGATGATGCATTGTGTAATTATCTTTACAGTTTTGTTTCTACTCCCAACGTAATTCTTGTTGGCGATTTCATTGTCAACCTGCCATGCCTGCTCAAGAGTACTAGTATGGATAAAACTCACTCCCGTTTTGATATATTTTCTGAATTGAGGCTTTACCACAAAATTCATGAACCCACGCGCCTAGACAACATCCTCGATTTAGTTAAGACATCGGATCTGCAGCTAGTCTCGAATGTAGTCGCCAAGGAGCCATTTAGTACGAGTGACCATAAAAAAATTTGTTTTGATTTGAATGTCGCGATAAAAGATCCAAATCTTACTAAGTCTAGTCAGAACGTACGTAATTATAATTTTAGACAAGGTGACTATGACGCTATGAACAATTTTTGTTGACACTAGACTGGGATACGCTTTTTTCTGCGGATTCTTTTGTGGATCATATGTGGGAAACTTTTGCTAATATTTCGAATTATAGTATCAGTCTGTACCTCTGTATGTCTCGCTTCAAAAGGTTCCCACTAAAAAATCAAAGTGGTCTCGCCAGACTATCAAAGCTTTCTCAGTGAAAAAAAGTGCTGGCGGACCTATAGGTCAACCAAAACCTAAATTCTTAGGCGTAAATATCGAGCGGCGCACGAGAGGCTAAAATGCATACGGATGCTGATATTCGCAAACAAGAACTACGTATATTGAAATCAGCAGATGTTAAAAAATTTTACGCTTTTGTTAACTTCAAACTGGCTTCAAAAAACTTTATTCCACCGCTTAAGCATAAGAATTTACTGCTTACTGATCCAAAGCTCAAAGCGGAAATATTGCAGAAACAATTTGTCTCCGTATTTACTGAAGATAATGGCATCCTACCTCGCTTTCCATGCCGGACTTCCGAGTCACTGAATTCCATTCAGATCGAACCTATGAAAGTTCTTGCAGTGTCAAAACAGTTACCTAATAAAACTTCTTTTGGACCCGACAAACACCTCCGCTTGTACTGAAAAAAGTAGCTATGTCTATTTTTGAACCCTTGACTGTTATTTTATATCCCTCTTTTACTACAGATATCATTCCCAAGCAGCCATGGTAGTTCCGGTGTATAAGCGCAAATGAGCTCGTAATACTGATGTTCGTAGCTACCGCCCTATTAGCTTACACTGTAGCAGCCAGTAAAGTATTAGAACGTATAATTAAAGATCAGTTGTTAGCTTACCTACGATAGTATAATCCTATCAGCTCTAAGCAGCACGGTTTTTTGTCCCGAAGATCTACAAGATCTAATGTTTTAGATTCGTCCAATACATGGATTCAACACGTTGCGAGCGGAAAGTCAGTTCACGCAGCGTTTATAGATTTTGCAAAAGCTTCTGATACTGTATCTCATCCAAAACTGATTCATAAATTGAATAGTTACGGCATACAAGGCAATTTTTTTCGGTGTCTTAAGTCCTTTGTAGCTAATAGAGTACAGCACGTAAGTGTAGATGGCCATTATTCTGACTTTGCTAGTGTCGTCAGCGGTGTTCCCCAAGGAACAGTTCTCGGACCAGTTCTTTTTTTAATATATATCAATGATCTTGTTGACGATCTGTGCAGTGATACTTCTTTGTACGCTGATGATGTAAGAAATTTTCACTCCATTTCCAAGTCGGATATATACTCAGGCTTGCTTCAAAGTGATCTTCATCGCTTACACACTTGGTCTAACACATGGCAGCTAAATGTTGCTACCGAAGAGACAAGTTCTGTTTTTGTGTTCAGAGATTGTGTGTACGATCAAAAATATGTCTTAGGCAACACTGAATTGGAAACTGTCACTGAAATTACCGACTTAAGCATCGTTTCTTCCAATAATTTTAAGTTCACAGCACACTGTCAAAAGATTGCAAAAAAGCAATGCGTGTGTTTGCTAATATTTTCAGATGTTTCAAGTGTAGGGATACAAACTTTCTTCTGCAGATGTTCACTACGATGAATTGAACCACCCATCGCTAGATTGCTAGCTTAACGCTCTACCAACTGAGCTACGCTGGCCTATTGGTGTTTGTGTTAATTTCCCTTTAAATAGTGATGCTGATTTTGGATAGCGCATATAGCACCTGAGGGTGCTATTTGCGCTATTTAGGCGCTATTTTGTGCTATTGGCTAACTTATTGAAAAGTTTTGTACTTTTTAGCACGTATACGATCCCTCATTAAAGAAAAAGAATTTTAAAAGTATTTTAAAACTTTTGTTTGTGTTCTGGACGTCGATATAAAAAAATAGTGCATAAATAGCGCATATAGCACAACGATAGCGCATCAAAGTACTATAAGCGCTATTTTTTTCATAGGCTTAAAAAATAGCGCTTATAGCACCTGAGGGTGCTATTTGCGCTATTTAGGCGCTATTTTTTGCTATTGGCTAATTTATTGAAAACTTTTGTACTTTTTAGTAAGTATACGGTCCCTCAATAAATTATAATAATTTTAAAATTATTTTCAAGTTTTTGTTTGTGTTATAGTCGACGATATAAAAAAATAGCGCATATAGCACAACGATAGCGCATCAAAGTGCTATAATTTT
>JASANF010010797.1:0-19863 GCA_030248245.1 Trissonchulus sp. WLG1_4
ACTCAGCTAAAGAAGGTAACACATTTCGTTCTCCTTCCAGCAAGGCTCTACATGTGTGAGTGTGCATGTGCGGTTTCAAAAACCCTCAAATATCGGCTCAAGTTTAGACTTCGGCTCACGCTTAAGCTTCGTCCCAGAGTATGTAGGTATATCAATCTTAGATTGGGCTCAAAGTGAGGCTTAGTTTTATAAGTTTGACATGTATATCTTTATGCTATGAGTATTGCTGTAGCTAAGGGCCTATTCTTTTACCGGATTAAATTATAATCGGACAAAACAGTTTAAGAATTAAGCTTAAAAATTCCATTCCAAAACCTCCGGATTTAACGGACTTAACTTTTAGTGCTGCTTTTTAATTGGACTAAACTGACTTAACTATGCACGCTAATGTTAAGCGTGCATGTTAAATCCGATTAGTCCAGTGATAGCTTTGGAATGGGGTCAGACGAAAATTAAGCCGGTATTTATTATTAAGAATTCTTTTACCTCGTTTAGACCGTTTAACCCGATTTACCATTCTTAAACCTCGGACTAAAATAAGTCCGTTTCGTTTAATCCGGTAAAGGAATAAGGCCTAAGCTACGTCACGCGCACGCATTTTATCAATTGCCAATTTATCAAAACCACAAAACCACAATTTCAAAATACCACAAGCCACAAGGTACCAAATACTTAGAAATATACATTAGCATAATGATCACAATGCTTTAATATGAAGGTTTGATAAAATTACAAAATAACGTCTACACGCATTTGTGAAAAAATCAAAGAAAAAGTTTCAAGCACTGTTTTTTAGCAAAAGCACAAGTCTGAAGTATGTAAGAGCGGCCAAGCAGTCTGTGTAAGTAACCTTACGCTCATAATGGGCCATAACAAAGTTATCCAATCCAAGTCAGTTAATCTATATCCATACACAACTGCCCCTTAAACTTTTAAGCCCAATCAAACTTTGCATCTATGTTATGTAGTTGGAGCATCAAATAATCAGAGAGAGGCTTCAGAAGAAGCAACGCCGCGCTTTCCAAACTTATGAAACGGCTATTTATTGGTCTAAGACCGCATCACTTACTCTACAATGCTGCTAGCGTGACCAGAGTCAAATCCCAACGAACCTACAAATTTCCATATCACATGTAACAACTCTACTTTCCTGCTCCTGTGTGCTTTTCATGCATACATGGATAAAGTGGAGGTCATGAGCCTATTTGTGTGTGCGTGTTTTGTGTGGTTGGTGTGGGTGTGTGTAACACTATAAAGTGTACATGTTGTGTGGATGTGTTTCTTGGGATTTCTCATGACACCACTTCCGCCCTGTAGGCACTTTTAAGCATATCTGTCTATTTGTATGAATTTGTGTTGATTCGCGCCTTCAAGGAAAAATACCACGCAAATTAGCTGGTTGGATAGATTCAAATCGTTAATATTAATATATAAGAAAATTGTTTGTAGGTATTTAACTGCAATAGAATAGAGTGTATTACACCATTCCCGGTAAAGCCCGGTTCATACTTGTCCTTAAGGACACCGGGACAGGGACAAGAACAAATTTTGGTCAGCTACTGTGAATAATGAACACAAGCGTTCTGGCTAATTTTTTGCATACGATCTGCAAGTGACTACAACTTTATTCATGCTAAAAGTTGGCTTATTTGGCCAGACAGTTTTCTTGGAATAGCTTAAGGACAAAACGATAAGGACAAGGACAAGGACTAGTTTGAACCGGGCTTAAGTATTTGACCAAAAACACAAGGACAAAACAAGTAAGTCACGAGACAACAGTTTGAATTTCAATTCTAACTCAACGTTAGAATGGAAATAGTATAATTCTGGTGAACAGCAAGTTAGTGTTTCCCTTGATTCAATATTCAGACGGCGGATGTAAATTGGTTTAAAAATAAGTATTTGGCAACAAAACTTTTTTCAGCTGATTTAGGTTTGGTTTGCAAAAAACGAATGTAATTTTATTAAGAACAGTTGCGTTTCAACAGTCAGCACGAGTGGTGAATAAAAAAAGTGCGCGCCACCATAGTATAAATAAATAAATAAATTGTAGGTATAGTTATTATAGGTAGTTATGTAGTTATAATAATAGTTTGTACTTTCTATACTTTAGAAAGTTTTTCATGAATTTTTCCCACATAATTGGTAAGCATAAAAAGGAAATATTGGACAGACAAATGCAACAAATAATAAACAATAAATAAATAAATCATCAAACAAATTTATCGGAAATCCTACGACTTCGAAATAATCGACCATCAATAAAACTGCCAAGTAAAATTCACATGATAAAATTTGAAAATCCTTTGCTCTATTCACATTCCCTGCCGAGCCGGTACGTACCCATCGACCCCCCATTCTCACTGCCACCTAGGTATGTACATCTGTACCCACAATTTTTCTGAAAATTCAAAAATACGGGAAAAAAGACAAGCAAAGAATGACCTTTTCAACTAGGGCTGGGCACGGTTACGAAATCACTATCCGTGTTCACGGTTAGTTTCGAAAACTAGTAACCGCGTGTACATGCTAACTAACGGTTACTGCAATTATCCGCTTGTACACTGTAATTATCCGTGTAATCGTATAACCATTTACACGCTAAGTATCCGTGTAACCGTTTACACGGATACTAACAGTGTAAACGGTTACACGGTTACTAACGGTTACACGGTTACTAAACGGTTACGCGGTTACTAACCGGATACACGGTTACTAAACGGTTACACGGTTACTAACCGGTTACACGGTTACTAAACATAAAGAAGCAGAAGGGGATCTTTACTAAACAGCATCCGCCCACAGGAATGACCTAGGGAAGATATGAACCACCCATCTCTAGATCTGCAGACCAGCAAGCTACCATATAAGCTACTGGGACAATGCTGAGCTGTCAGTATAAATGCCTTTATATATCTTGAAGAATATAGCTTGCACATGCACACACATGCGTATGTATATGAAGTAACACACAGGCAAATCACTTGCGCACGATTGTAGGCTAATTTGCATAAATCCAGCAGCCAAACGAACATTTTTCTTAACGGGCACACGAAGTAGGAAAACGGTTACACTATCCGTTTAGAGTAACCGTTTACAACATTCGTTTAGAGTAACCGGTTACACTATCCGTTTAGAGTAACCGGTTACACTATCCGTTTAAACTATTACTGTATCTTAACGTGTATACGCGGTAACCGCTAAGTAACCGCGGATAGTGACCCCTAACCGTGTACACGCTAAGCTTAGCGTGTACACGGTTACACGCGTGTACACGGTTCGTACCGTGTAACCGTGCCCAGCCCTATTTTCAACCATTTTTAAAGTAACTATGATGCCTCTTGTATTTGTTTTAAATCAAGTTGGGTACATGTGTACCCATGTCATTGATCACCACTTGTACACCACTGCATTTCAGTATACCAACCCCAACTGTAAATCAAGGCAGTAAAAAACTGCGCTGTCGTAATTGTTAGACAGTCAGAAATCTGAAGGAACTAACTACACGGCGGCAGTGCAATCGATGCTTCGAAAAAGGCAAAAGGCACCACTGCGCGAAGGAGAGTGCTTTGCACTGTGGCATGAAGCCCGGAAACGGGAATTGGAACGGAAGGCGCAACGGGCTGCGCGACGTGCGGCGGTTAGAACTCGAGGTCAAAAAGCTCGAGGTCGTCCGCGTAG
Organism: Trissonchulus sp. WLG1_4; assembly: GCA_030248245.1. Taxonomy (NCBI): domain Eukaryota; kingdom Metazoa; phylum Nematoda; class Enoplea; order Enoplida; family Ironidae; genus Trissonchulus; species Trissonchulus sp. WLG1_4. The sequence continues at coordinate 3,682 of JASANF010010797.1, forward strand.
CCGCGATTGAATTTTTGGACAATTATTCGCTGTAAATATTGTAAATACATTCAAACTATGGACAATAATTATGTAATATACCACGATGATTTGCCAAATGTTGCATTTTACTGCCAAATACTGCCTTATCAACAATGTTATTTTATATTTTTATGAAAGTTCGGATTTTACAAGTAAGGGTACATTTGTCCCCATGCTGGCAATGAAAACTGGAAAAATTATCAAAAAACTGTTTTATAGTGCCACGTGAGGACAATTGTACCCATTACGTAATTTGCTAAATAACTGCATGAAAACAGTTACATACTAAGCATTTTTTAACTAAATATATGTAATTAGCATGCCATAATACGTATATTTATGCAAGAAAAAAATAGGTCAAAATTTCATTAAATTAAAAAAAAACTGGCAGGGAATGGGTTAAAGTGGATAATGTGTGTATGGAAATACCTCGAACAAACGACGGAAACAGTTTAACACCATTTATATACACCTGTGTATGATCAAAAGTTATGCAAACGCTTGAACATGAACCCAATACTACAATGCATAAAACCAAGAGTACATAAAAGTGTCTTAATCTGTGAAAAAGGCATAGAAACATAGAGGCATAACGCATCGCTTTCGGCCAACTTGCTTAAGGGGGTGGGCTACCTGAAAAAAAGAAAATTTTAGGTTCTCCGATTCAAATTAAATTTGCACACAATGTAGCCCCAGGGAAGGCGCATCGCAGATGTAACAAACTGGAACCAATGCTATTGCCAATTTTTTACTAGGGGCTCCCAAAAATTCAATTTTACGTGTAAATCATAGGCGCAAAAAAGTTTTGTGTGGTTGCAAGGTGCCCTTTTACTCGAAATTTTTGTTAACACTGACGAAGCTGATTTTTACATGATTCGAAAGCCTAACGTCATACTCAACCTCTATGATCCATTTTTTTTAATTTTTGCCCATGGCCTGAGCAATGAAGTCAAATGTAAAATCACTCAAATTTGGCGGGCCCAAAAAACAGCAATTTTTTTCCCATTTCGCCCTCGATTTTAGATTTGAAAATACATATCAAAAATCCGCATCATACAATTTTGCGCATACATGTGGGCTACTACTATACCAAGTTTCAGCCTGATTGACTTAATGTGGTTTGTGCTAGAACTGTCCAAATAAGGGCTACTTTTCGGCTTTTTGGCGTACTTTTGCCTATGTAAATATACTGACAAACGCACTGAACCAAAAGTGCACCTTCAAGCTTAATTGTTCTTATCTGAGGTAGAGGTGCCTTGGGGGAGTAACATACGTGAAAATAAGCAAAATTTGAGAACTTTGATTGTTGACCTGGGTAGCCCCTCCCCCCTTAAGGTGGCGCTCTGAATAACCGACTTTGGGCGATAAAAATTTTCACGTAAGTTTTCGTTAATTAACTCAAGAAGAAAAGTTGTTGCAAATTAAATTAGCTTTCATTTGATGTATATAACGTCAAATTTTTTTCCACTTGAAATTTTAACCTTTTTTTCAAAGGGAAAAAATCTTTGAATCGATATACCAAAAAATTCTATATGGCTTTTGGTACTTTTTGAATCAGTTCTTTGTAGCTAAGTGCAACTTTTAAAAAAGTCGTTTGTGTAGGCAAACCTTTCTGAAAATTTCCAAAATACGTTGTCCAACATTGACAAAAATACACTATTTTTCAAACTAATTTTTCGTTAGCTACTTTTTGTCTTCTGAAACTTTTCTCAACGGAATTTAGTACAGAAATATTAGCTCTATTTTTTTGGAAATACGTATGTGTAGGCAAACTTCAGGTTTCTGAAATCGGGCTATAGCGTACATTTTTTTAAGATTACTGTCAGCTGCGAAAACCGATCCGCTTGAAACTTTGCAGACTGTTAGAGCAGATGTATATGGGGGCGCCGAACTTCTTGAATTGTAATTATTATGATTTGGCTCAATATGATAGGCTTTTTAAAACGTCACTTTTGATGAAAAATTTGCTCACGTTCGGTGTTCTGGAAGTCACGTGACAAAGTCAACAAAGTGATCTGAAACTTTGCCGCAAGTATTCTTTCATACCATACTACGTATTTGTATGGTAAAGTTTTACTTTTTGTATCTTTTTTCATAAGTTCTGAGATAACCCCCGATTCCCGGAGCGCCCCCTTAAGGTGGTAATTACGTTTTTAGGTGTTTTTTTAAACTACCATAACTGCACTTAACCTTAACAAAAACTAGAGCGGTCTTTTTCACATTTTTTTACACCTTCTAGCTTTAAAAAACCTATATTTAAAAGCAGATTATCTTTTGCAATTTTACTGCAGCAATCATTTGAATACACCCCATCAGCGGTTTTTTGACTAATTTTTGCGCCACAGTTATGAAACTCAAGATCAGCCAACAATTACTAAACTTTTTGCAGTTATGCATTGACATAATATCCCCAACCGTTTTTTTGATATAGTTGATGAGCCGTTTCTACGTTGAGAAAATGACATTTTTGTGCAAAAATCACGTAATTTGACTTTTCTCTAAAATTTTCAAAAGCCCATAACACCGACTCTACAAACTATTTTTAGAAAAGGAAAAAAACGGGTGGGGATATTTTCCTAAAGATAATGTGGTTAAAGTTTCGAAGCCGTAGTCCGTTTTTAGCTTGAGTTCTGTGGGCGCAAAAATTACACTGAAATGTCAAAAACCACGAAAACGACATTACCCCCTTAAGTCAATGTGTTACAGTTGTTTGTTGAAAGTAGGTAATGCGTTACGCCAAGAATCTTAAGAATCTAAGCGCTGATTGGCCGCATACCTAAGCAGGTAGGCCAAAAAAGATGAGCGCATCTGCCTGCGCCGCAAACGGCGTGCCAAAACAGTGTATCGCTCACTAGTCTTTTATTGAGTGGGACGCTATTATGTACTCTTGATGAAGATAATTTCAAAATTTTCATCATTGTTTATAAAAAAATTGTTTTAACCGAAAAGTTGTTTTATTGATAACACCAAAATAGACAAACATTACATTCACAAATAACACAAAATAAATTAACGATAACATGAAAAATAACTGCACGACAGGATATTTTTAATCCATTTTATATATATTTCAGACAAAAAAGCAAAATTATCTTTTCACAAGTTATTTTAAGTTTAGTTACTTCAATTCTGAGTTAGCCAACGCAGTCAAACAAATGAAACTTCTGCACTATGTTTTATGACACTTTTTATTTTTATGACACTCAGCTTGGACTCAATAATGGGCTGTGGGGTTGTGAAGGCTAGAAAATAGGCGCAGCCAGGTGATTACCGAACGAGTTGCCTTGAGGGTAACCAGAATGACGCTTGTGTCTGGCGGTGAAGCAGAAATGCTGCAAGACCATACTGACTTGCCCTAATCGCCGTCTGTACAGGGTTTTACACAACCATTCATCTGCCGACAAATTCTTGATGTTGGGCCACACTGCGTTTATCAGGGCCTCGGCTAATCCGCCGTTGCTTCTGCGGAGATACTTAGGTGCTGCTGAGATAGCGAACTGGGCTCGGTCGCTTTCATTTGTCCCTTGAAATAATTGTTTTTTTTTAAATTAAAGTTAAATTTAAATAAGCCTTTTCTTCATTTTTGTCACATAGTCGACCAAAAAACGTTTATCCAGACTGTCATGTAGTATTCACTACTTCATTTGCGTAGATACCTACGACGACTTAATAACGTACGGTCTATTCGTCACGTGACTAGTCATTTTTTGAGTACCTATGTGTCACTTTTAGGTCCTGAAATGTACAAACAAAACAGACCTAATAGACATTGTAAAACACATCGGTGTCGCAAAACTGAAAATATTTTGCAAATATTATCCTCTGGTCCGGCTGGCTTCAGCGGCCTTTAAGTTGTGAATGTAACGCGCTAATTTTGGCATTACGGTAACCACAGGATGGAACTTTTTTAAGTCCTACTGGCAATACAACAAAACTCTTGACTATAGACATAATTTCAACAGAATCTAGCAAAAACACTGTCAAAACTCAAAACACAGGAAATCAACCGAAAATTAAAACAGTACTAACTCGAAACTCCACCGATGTGGATTGATCCACCGAACTTAGGAAAACACCAATGTGAAAACAGTTACAAAAATGTGTGAAATCGTTAAGGCCGATTCACACCGTGCGTTTTCGCACCGCTTTCACACCGTTTTCGACGCAAAACGCAAGCCGCAGGGTGTCGCAAGTTAAACGCACCGTTTGAACAAAAATTGCGGCCTGAGTTCGTCTCGCTTGAGAGTTTGTTGCGGTTTTACTGTTTCAAAAAAAAGTGACAAATTGCTCCGCGAAAATCGTAGAAACAAACACGTCCGTAGCATCAAAACGCAATGGAATCACAGGTTGAATTTGCAGTCTGGCGTCTAAAAAGAAAAATCAAGACGCAGCCATTCCACACTAAAACCGTTGCGTCTGTTCAGACATTACGATTTGCGTGCGACAGGCTGCGTTTTGCCGCAGCGTGCCGCCTTCAGGATACTTTTAAACAAGCACGTTTTGCGAGTAGGGTTTAATTAATTTTGACAGATTTCGTTGCGACAATCTTGCACTAGCTGAGGATATTCTTCGAATATAAAACGCGGCATCAACATGTTTCGAATTTTAATATTATCTAAGCGTGACCACTCTTAGGTCCTATTCCTTTACCGGATTAAAAGGGTTAATTATGATCGGACTAAACGGTTTAATAAAAAATTAAGTATAAAATTGCCATTCCAAAGTCTCCGGATTAAACGGACTTAACTTTTAGCGCCCTGTTTTTTAGTGAACTAAACGGACTTAGCTACGCATGCTATTGTTAAACGTACATGTTCCGTATAGTCCAGTGGTAGTTTTGAAATGGGATCGTCAGACTAAAATTAAGCTGCTGACTTATTTAACTCGTCTAGTCCGTTTAACCCAATTTGCCATTCCTAAACTTCGAACTAAAATAAATCCAGTCCGTTTAATCCGGTAAAGGAGTAGGCCCTTAGTCTTAAATAGCCAGTAAAGTCGGAGTAACCAACCACTAATGGTTAAAAACGTTCCAATCACAAAGATTCATGTGGCGCAGTCACCTATAGCTACAGTCCTGGTCAAAAACTATAGCATACTGCTGCCTTGTAATATCAAAACTTAAATCATGTTCGTGTCCACACATACATAACATGAAACAATCATATTGTGTGGACAGAACAATGACATCCATAACCGCAGTCCGGCACGCTTGCCAACAATAGTTTGGCTGAAGTCATTCGTTTCCATTTTCCGACGCGGTGATAAACAATCAAAGAAACATTGTTACAACACGTTTCGTTCCAATGCTGCAATGAGAAACTAGCTGCGTGACTGGATTTTCTGTCTGCACACAACGTCTGCACACTGCACAGGGCACAACAGTCGATTACAATTGCATCCATGCTCAAACCCAGATCATCACGCAGCATGAGCACACACACCCACACATATAATGGATATTTTTGACCTAGCAAAGCCTACACTGTAAATTTACACTAGGAGAAGAGATACGTGGTAAACTCCCTATTGCATTATAGTATATACGCGGCGGCTGAGGCCGCCGCGTAAAAACACCACCTATCAACGCTCACGTCACATCGAGACTGACTACACACACAGCACCGCCGACTTCCTTCAGACATAAAATAGATTGAACAATTGTGCAATTTTGCCTAATTTGCATAGTCACAATTTTGCGCAGACTGTGCGTGCCCATATGTTTGTTATTGAGCGCACGCTTTATGGGGAGGGCAACTGGCCTGAGTGTGTGTGTGTGTGCTGTTTCCATTATTAATGTTTAAAAGTATAGAATAAATATGTAGAACTAAACGTTTCTAGTTTTATCTTTTGGTAATAAAAAGTTTCAATTTTGGTAATTTTAGCGATCCTAAATTATTTGCAATTATTGAAATAGGTTTTTAACTTTTTGCACCTTTGTTTTTGACGGCAATCTGTGAAATTGTTCGCCACTAGCCAAAATATTTTTAAAGAGAAAACGTTTTTAATCAAGTTTGAAAAAATTGATATTAAATTTGATTTAAGTCGTCAAAATGACTTAGTTAACCGAATTGAAGATTTATTTGACTCGATTTAGTCTTTTCTTAATAAACTTAGTGTATGTACTGTGTATAATTAAGCTCATTTGTAACAAAAAAGCGCAAAAACCGCTGACTTAAAACGCATTTAAAGTTGCTGTAAAGTTGCAGTATTTTCCCTAATCTTACGCCACTGTTTTGTTATTTTATTTAATCCAATAAACCCGCATACTGAACGCTGGAATCCACGGAACGCTTGGAGGAATACTTATAACTTCACGGGTCCTGTCCTTTACAGCATTGAATAGGCGGAACTGACTTTTAATTTAAGTTTATCTATACAAAGCAGATTAAACTAGTTAAATTAGCGGATTTTAATTGGATTTAGGTTAAAATATATTTCAAACGAGCCTACGCTTTAGGTGATTACAAATTTCTGCTTACAACTTATAACTCATTTCAGTATCATGGCTACACACAACGACCTTGGCCAAAAAACATCATTTGAATGTCTTGGTACTAGAATGGCTATTTTGTTTTTGACAGCAATTTGAAGCCATAATTATCGCCTGGCTGTATCAAATGTCTTGACTTCACTCACTTTCTCTGGCCAGACTATCTATACGCAGCCTCAGCATCACTGGACCCTACCAGCCAGCTTACCATTGTCGCACTCTGATTTGGCCTAGGTTTAGGTTATATGTTTTTTGGTGCATTTTTTGTAGAGTTTATTTAATACTAATAAGTTTTTTGCTAGGTAGTCAAGTTGTTGATCAATACAAAAATATACTATAAGTTATCCTACATTTATCGTTGTTTCAGTGAAACCTTAGTGTTAATAATTGGCTGTTAATTAATAATGTAACGCCCTAAACCAAAAATTCGAAGCCCAAAAAAAACGAACAATTTTAGACGTACATAATTCCCTTTTCATGCTTCGTTTTATATTTATATGTGCTTTTGTGTAATGTGTATATTGTTTGTATCATGTTGAGCCTTTGTGCTTTCTGCTCGTGTTTTCGTGTTTTCGCTAACTGTCAAGTTTATACTCAAGGGCACAAAAGCACAAACCACACATCAACCTTTATCCCGTAATAGGATTAGAGGGTAAAATTTAATATTTCACTATTTTATAATAAAATATATAATCAAGTGTAATTGATTAATAATAACTCTTAGTATCTGTTTCAGTTCAAAAACACCTCTCAAATAGCATATAATTGTCAAAACTAATGGCGTTTGAAATGAGTTATGTGGGTCCGGTAAATGGGGTTTTCACAAGTCACGTGACAGACATAGAAAATTAATTGAGACAAATCTTTTTGCAAAAATGGTCATTTTGATACTGCGCACCTTGCTAAATTCGAATATAGCTATAAAAGTATGAAAATACAATTTTCAAAGTACCTGCAAATTCTCGGAGCGCCACCTTAAGGACAAGAACACATTTTTTAAAAATTACAATAGAGCACGAAACATGGAAACACAAAAATACAGAGTTTAAAGTACAAAACTACAAAAACACTAAGCGAAAACACAAATGACACAAACACATAAAAGAGCACAAAAGCACTAAAAACACAAAACACGAATTATGAATTATTTCATCAATTTTGTTCTGAAATTACCGTTAAAAATTACGTACATTCTATTTTATCTTCAACTTTGAATTTCTTAGCATAGTCAATATATTTGAATATATATAATATTTGAACGTAAGCTGGACAACCTTGAAAAAAATAATAAAGACAAAAGGGACAGCCTTTGCTCCTTGTGGTTAAAAAATGGGTAAACATGCAGCTGAAAAATGTCTGAGTCGGCTGCAATGCAAAGTAGATGTTTTATGCCAGTTGCGTTGAAAATTGCCAATTGCCGTTATATTGAGTAATTATAGGTAATTAGAGTAAAAAAATAAACCAAATAAAGCTGTTATAAATTACGAACAGGCACCAAGTACTTTATATAAGACTTACTTTAACCGACCATTATATATTACAGTTTTTTCTCTCAGCAATCCACACTATCTTAGGTTTTGCTTCAATTTGTCCCAAAAAAGCATTTCTTAAGGCCAATATGTTTTCGTTTTGAAATCTAATCCAAGGTTTTTCTTGTCAGTTAATTTTAGCATCATCAAAGGGGATTTATGCGCCCCAAGAAAGTCAAAATTCAAATGTTAGAATGCAATCTTACAATGGTACTCCTCACGCTTCGATGCTCAGACGTCTATGTGGATTTCACATAATTTGCCAATAAAGATAGTATATTTCAGTCCACAAATTTGAAGCTAGATCGGACCCCCTGTAAAGATTTATGCAGGAAAAATGGAGCATAAACGGCCTGTGATATATCTTTCCCGCAAGGGCTTACCATTCAAAGAAAGTTAACATTAACTTTATTCATTGTGGAAGTAGTCTAGGTAGGTCTGGCAGTTTCAGTTGGATTATTTCTTCCAACCCCAAGCTGAAGTCGTGACTACGTAGTTCGTTAACTTGTCCAATTATCTATATACGCAATGTTTCATTACTTCGGTGGCTTAATAGATTCTTGTGTGACCTCTTAAATTCAGTTTAACAGAATAAAGGACCTTAATGCTTTCCTAATAAGTTCATTCCTCAAATTGTACATCAAACTATTCGAAATTTGTATGACCAAAAGCACATAACTCTTCATTATCCACGCGAATGGGCCGAAACGATGCTTTAGCCGAAGTGCGACAACCGTTAGCATTGAGCAGTTCAAAAAGTCAGATCGCTGGGTTAAGTCCAGCCGGGGAAACATTGTTTTTTATTAAATTTGCAGCTACGTAATTTTTTGAACGAACCGAAATCCGCATCAGACTGTAACTCTTTGACCATGAACTAGGTTAATTTTTTAAGGCAGTTTTTGGCAAAATTATCCCTTTTACATCAAGCTTCTCATACGTATGTTTTGACGTACCTGTGCTATTGTACTACTGGCGTATGACATATCGTACTAGACTTGTAAAAATTATAATAACATTGTAATGATGTTGATCTCTTCTACCTGCCGGCCTTCTGTAAAAATTAAGCAGTCTCTCTAAACCGTAATGACTCTCTGGAGAAACCATACTTTCTGGTTTCTTCAATTCATTATACGATTCTACGAAACACATTACATAGGATTTTACCAACCCTCGTTTCAATTAAAATATTCTATTCAGTTGGTAGGAGACAAGATTTGTAAAACAACAAAATTGATATTAGCTTTAATGTGACTTTAATTAGAGTTGATTTTTAATCAATGTTAATTTTAGCTCAATTGTAAATTGTCTATGTCCTAAACTAAAAGCTACCATTAGACGAAAATTCAAAACTTGCAATGATATTTAAATTTATTTAGAATAACTTTTTTATTTATGCAATATTGTTTGTACTTTTTATTTTGATCTTTACTGTTTTTAATTTCATTACAAATATGGTTCAAATCATCTGTTTGGGCAAGTGGTCTACGTCACCTGCTGGTCATCTGGGCTACGGTTCATACTCGTTCTTTTAGTTTTTTGTTGTTTTGTTTGTTGTTGCTGTTGTTATTTTTTATTCGATTTGTCCCTTTTAGTGACCAAAGTCCGCATCATACTCGTCATTATTTTTGTTCCTATCATTTTTGTCCTTAAACAGTTCCAAGATTCCATACTTGACGAAATTATTCAATGTTTGCATAAAAAAGTTAGAGTCAAGTTCAGCTCAAACAAACCGTTAGGCAAAGCGATTCTGTCAGTGGTTCACACTAAGGACAACCTGGTTTCAATATGCAAATGCTTGGATCAATTTTGTCTGTACACACAAGTTCAATGCCTGTTTGTACGCAGATTCTGTCTGACATACTATTCTTTAACTTTACAATAGCTGACCGAAAATTGACCTTGTCCCTGTCTCTATGTACAAGTAAGCATTGACACAATTGTGTCGTCTAAGTTTTTGCACATGGCCTAGACTGGACACGTTTTTTGCAAACGTACATATCACTCTTTCGGCCGGGTAAATTTTTTTGCAACTGTTTAAGCTCGAAACGATAAGGACAAGTATGAAACGTGCTTCAAAAAACCATGAGTGAGAACTATTTCCATACGAGTATGTATGTGGACGCAGAGAGCCATCACTACCATTCGTTTAGGCCCGGTTCACACAGACGTACTTTTTACTTTTTATTTTTAACTTTGGGCCAAAAGTGAAAAGTAAAAAGCAAAAAGTACGTTCTGTATGAACCGAAATTTTTACTTTTGGGCTTATTAAGTAAAAGTAGAAACGCGTTCTACTTTTTACTTTTTACTTTTGCAATCTAGCCAATCAGAATGCTTCAACAGAAGCTCCGCCTGTTGAGCTTTATTTTTATTGGTTAGATTTGCTTTTTGACATACAAGCGCGCCAAAGCCTGCCAATTGAATGCAATCTTCCTTAAGTAAAAAGTAAGCCTATGTGAACACTTTTGCAAAAGTAAAAAGTTATAGTAAAAAGTAAAAAGTACGTCTGTGTGAAGCGGGCCGCATATTTACATTCTCTACATGGATTCGGCACTATGGCCAACCCTACTCGAGTTCAGCACTGGCTCGAAGTGGCTTCGAGTTTAGTACAGTGGCGGTGGCATGTTTTAGTAAGCACCTCGCTGTACTCTTGATGGTTAAAATTTGTTAGTTTTGTAACAAACTAATTACTAACTAACTAACAAAGCAAAAAATTATTCGTGGATACGGTTATGTGTATTTCACAAGTTGGCCAATCTAATATCTGGCTTGATTTTTGTTCCTTCCAGAGAAGGAACTATTGTTTTGATTCATAGATGCTGCAGTGCAAAACACTGCTGCATACGCTTGATCGCCTATATGTTTTGCGTGTAAATTCAGCTGGGTGCTGGCAGCTTTATTTTTGTCTGCGTATATGCAAGTACGTAATCAATCAATAAATGCAAGTATGCTGTCTGTAACAATAGTGAACAGTGACAGAATTTTGTAGCCTCGGCACCGTAATGTTTCAACAGCAGTATTTAAGTACCGCTGGACAACACTGTTTATCGCTTCTTAGAGCTGATGTGCTCAGCTCGGATCAAAGCGTAACTTTTGAGCCTAATGGCTTGATGCAGCGGGATGCTTAACATCCTGCAGCACTGTTTTTGTACGTACTACGTAGTTAGGTTAGGTAATAATAAGCTAGGTATAAAGTAGAGTAAGGTACGCAGTGTAGCTTACAGTAAAGTATGGAATAGAACCAATTTATTTAAACCTGAAAGGTAGACACCGGGGAAGGAACTTTGCCCCCTTTTGGGGCCTACTTGTTTAACTTTTATGTCCTTATTGTGTGATGTCTGGCTTACAATTAGTGATTGGTTCAAGATATTGGTCGATATTCCAGGCATTACAGGCAGGAATTTCTACTTATCTTTCACATCGAAGTTTGTAAAAAACTGGTTGGTAATAACAGTATGTGTTCAGGAATTTGTTGGCGGCAGGATTAAACTTTGTAAAAGTTCGTATGTGTCAAGAGCGTAAATTTGCTCTAAACGTTTGCATGAAAATCCTGCTTGTTCGACATCGTGTAAAACAGGCTCAAGTCGTCTATTCGGGCATGATGGTTGTATTGTACCAATTAGGGAAGGTCACAACACAACTATATTCAACATCCGGTTTGGAGGCTACAGACTGCACAGTTCATATACCTTTTTGCAATTTTGTGTCGTGACTCAGTTTCAACAGTTTCAGAAAATATCACAATTTGAACTGACATTTAGAAAATGAGTGTTATGTCACTGGATTATGTACTCACAAAAAATGGAAGTTTTTGCTGTGACATTGTACTGGTTGTCAAAATTTTGGTGTAGGACGCGCTACATATTACCGAAACGGCAAAATACTACTAGATAATAATAACTGTCGTCCTGTGAAAATATCTACGATCAGTAAAAGTGCTTGTTTCAGTACGCATACGCATATGCGTGCGAGCACGCGGAAAATGCTAAATCACAGTAGTGCCGCACTCGTGTAGGGTTTACACACATGGGTGCTGAACTCGAGGAGGCTTTGCAATGGTGCTCAGTGCGAGTAGGCTTTGCACAAGCTAGTGCTGAACTCGGGTAGGGTTGGCCATAGTGCCGAATTCATGTAGGGAATGTAAATATGCAACCGGGCCTTAGACGTGACCGATTTCGTTTCGACCGTTTCATTCATTAAAAATTTCATTTCTGCATTTATAGTTAGAATAAAAAAATGGAAATGACCCACTGATGCGTGACCCACAAGTGCCCTTTACGGCATTCTACACCTTTGGCCTCAAATATTTGAAAACAATTTTTCCAATTTCCAATTTTCCTCTTTAGCTTAGCGTTCCAAATTTTCTCCCACGTGTTAAAATTACGCAACCCATAGTAATTTACGGGCGCTAATTTTACTTACTAACATTTTGCCAAGCTGGTTCCTAATTGTCACTTTTGCTAACCAGTAATAGCATTTTTGACAAATTTTTATCTAATTATTATCATTATTTTTATCTAGGTACCTAGCAGACTGATGTTTCACAGAATCATCTAGTGCACTTGGACTGAAGTGAAAAAATGGAGTACATAGTTGGAAAGGATAATATTTTTGATCAAATACAAATCAAAAATATGCATTTTTAACGTTCAGCAGTTGTAAACACCAAAAAACGATTCGCCTGCGGTATTACAATTAAAACTTTATCCAACGTGACACTGACAAGTGTATTCTTGATAGTTGGGTAGAATTTACAGAAAAATTTAGTTTCAAAAACTTGAGTTCATAATCAGCTTTTGAAGCAAGCTGCAATCTGTGTGAGATGTAAACGGGAAAAAATAAAGATCACTAATTTATGAATGAAGTTTTAATAATTTTAATGTACCTAATTTACGCATTTAATAGGTTATGATGTCAACAGATCAAAATTATTACCATATTTCTAGTAAACTTTGAAGAAATTGGAAGTCATTTTTAGTCTATTAAATTAAAAATTAAATACCAGAGAGCTCACTTGATAAACTTGAAGCAATTATTTTTGGTGATAATGTATTCAAAAGGCCAACTTATCTGTTACACTTTCGTTTGAAGCCTGTTTCAGAATATTTTTTCCTTGACAGGTGGCGTGGATAAAAAATGCTAAACCACAATATGTGTAAACTTCCCCTATAGACTTCGCAGAAAAAAAATTTCGCTTCTCACATATAGTATCTAAAATAACCCGCGTTTGCGACTTTTCAAACTACAGCTGTCCTTGCGTAATAATCGACTGCTTTTTTCAGGTTACGAAAATCGGCTCCACAATTTACGCCTAATTTTTGCTATCGAAAATTACACTTATTTGCTAAACTTTTTTAAACGGCGATTAAATCTAATTTCTATTAATGTGCCGAAATTTTACGACAGCAAATTTTTCGCCACCTGCTTGAAACGCAAGCATCCCTTTTAGTTATTCCGTCATATACTGAATGTGGCGGAGTACTCGGGGACCTCAGAGACCCTCAGTTCCGCTGCAATGTCTGTTGGTGTGGAGTTTCTGCAACACCAGAAACTAAAATGTAAGTTGTCGACATTATATCGAGTTGCTACCAGAAAAGTAATCAGTTCACTGTAAGGTAAATCAAACCAAATATAGGAACTAGTTTTAATGTAGTTTTGATTTGTTATCCAGAAAATCAAATCAAATAATTTGATTTTTGAAACAATTGAAAAAGTTGATTGATCTTTAAGAAGCCCATATCAAGTCAAATCAAATTAATCCGCTTTTCAAAAAGACCAATCAAATCAATCAAATGAATTGAAAATAGATGGCAGCATAACAAACCCAATTCACTCACTATGAAAATTCAGAGTAGATCATGAAAATTGTTTTGTGCATTTATTATTACTGAACTGGTTATAGATTATGACTGGAATTTGTATCTTAGCTCAAGTTTATTGTCAAAGAACTGATACGAAGAAATAAATTTGGTTCTTTTCCTTAATATACCTCCATCAAAATTAAGTCTATTTTAAATTATGAATGTCTAATTATGAACATAATTAGCAAGTCTATTTGAAATAATTTAATTAGAGGTTAATGTGTACATTTGAACCATTTTTTCGGCCGAAAATGTCAAAGAATAAAGGGTTAAAAACTGAATCGACACTAATTAAATGAAAGGGACGTGTGCAACAGCACACTGACACAGCAGTTAAAATCAAGATTCTACTGCAGCACTTTATCCTGAGTACATAACAGTGTCTCGCTCTTATAGAATAACACACGAGTCATAAAACTTCCCAAAACGAGTTCATAAAACACGCGCAAAATTTTCTCCCTAATTTCTGTGTTTTCTTAATATTTATTTATTTAACTTATTGAATATGGTTATTCTTCGATTTTGTTGTTCAAAACAACATAATGGCTTTCATAAGTGATAGGTCACTGTGAAAAAATAAATGTAGTGTCTTTTTTTATGTCGCTTTTCTAATTTATCAGCGATTATAAACTAAAGAGTGTTACACGATAAGAAAACAAGTAAGCCAGTTTCGGCGATCGTTATACCTGGTGCTATATAGCAGGCAGGTTGAGGTGTTTATCACTATTCTTTCATAAGAGAAACACTGTGTTATAAAATTCGGCTGTTCCGGTTACGTTTTCCAGGAAACTATGTACGTTATACACCTATTGGGCTTTTGCGGCATTTATTCCACTTTATATTTAAAAAGAACTTAATTTTGTCCTAATACCGCCTAGAGTTAATTAGTAATCGATGATAACAAAAATAGCGCCAATAACGATACGATAATTTTGATATGAGTACTAGTCACACATCCTCCTACTGTAACAGTGCTGATATTCCCTAACAGAGCATTTTTAATAGCTGAAGATTTTTCAGACATTCAGACATTTAAGGACCATTATATATTATGTTTTGTCGTGATGTAGTTAAACATATTTACTTTTAGATTATTTGCTTGGTACTACTGGTATTAATAGTATATTATACGGACCAAATATGTATGTTATATACAGTTTCGTAACTAAACTTTTATTGAACATTCCTCCTCAATATGTTCAGTAGTCTTAAAACAGCTTAAACAACGGTAGTCTTAGTCTAACAGCCTGAAACAATATGTTAGTGTTGTTTCACACTTTATAGAAAACGCGTGGGGTGCTACATAGTTTCTCACAATGTCTATGGGGGACCGTACCCCACCAGAAGAATCTAACATTTTCTTTCAATCGTGAAAAACAGGCTTAACAATGCTATGTTCGCTGATTCGCGGGTTTTATGTTGTTCTTAAAACAGCACAATCGTACGTGTACAACCACGGTTTAGCAAAATCACTTTTGTGAAATCCACCCCAAAACACTTATGAAAATTACTGTTGGTTTTCCCGCAATTTTTCTTGTGCATTAGAATCATCACATGAATGTGAGAGTCCTTTAATTTACACTCCTATGCGAAGTTATTGGTTGGCCATTTTCTAATGCTCACAATACATCAGAAGGACATATTATGGCGCGTTTTCTTTTTCAATAAACCCCAAGCCAACTCTAAAAGAATGAAATCCTGAGCTCAGATATGAATTCTACATTTGGTCTTGTCTGATATAAAACTAGGGATTGGTCCAAAAGCTTCGTTTTTCAAATTCAAGCGCCTTTTAAAGTATTAGTGTTTCTATCCGGAGTTAACTCTTTTACAGAGTATCAGACATACAACCATAAAACAAACTAAGACAGCTTTTTGACGGGAAGTTTTATTAATCCTACATACTCGGATAGAACTAAATGAAAAGTTTTAAGTGGACTTCTCTAGTTTGGGTCCATATATCTTGATGGTTTTGCCCCCGAGAAGCACAGCCTTTATATATAACTTAGATGCTAACTTATCGCAGATACTGTCAACTTTTTCCGTTCAAACTGGGTTGAATATTTTCCTGGTCTGGCTGAAGTCGTTCTTTTAGGAAACCTTGTGTGGTTTATGAAAGTTTGATGTATTCAGTTGTAGGGTTTTATTAGTTCATGTCATCAATAGAAGCAACACTAAATTTTGTGCCTCACGGTCACACTGTGTTTCTTTAAGTTGCATAAGGACAGAGGCCATCATACACGCTGGTATACCTGTGCATGCAAATTACCCATGTCAAATTATACCA
>JASANF010010798.1:0-11218 GCA_030248245.1 Trissonchulus sp. WLG1_4
AAAACCTGTTCTTCAAAAAAACACATGCTACAAAAGTTTGTGTTAAAAGCAAGAAGTGTGGCGTGCGGCGCATTTTCAGACTCAAAAAACCACTGCGCGCCACAAAAACTGCAAGTAATGATCGAGCGAGCAAGCGCAGAGTGGTCAGAAAACTCCGTACATCAATTTTAGAACAAACATTGGTTTTCAGCATAGAATCAGCAAACTTCCATACTGGATTTTTTTTCGCTGGCAAATTTTCGCAATTTTGCGAAAAGCTTGAAATTTTTATCGCAAAATCAAATTTTTTTCGCAGAGAGACTTTTGTTGTTTGTTAATGCAGGAGATTTTACATAAAAGTGTTAATAAAACATTATTCCGCCTGTACACGATCAAGACTGACGCAATGTTTACCTTTTGCAGCCAAAAAGCAACGATTTTAACATTTTTAGTTTTTAAATTTATGAAGCCGTCCTGAGAATTTTGTGTAATTTTTCACAATTTTCACAATCGATGCTCAGCCGTAAAGAAATGTCAGAAGACCCGGCCGAAGACCAAGTTAGGCATGAAAATGCTGACAGTTTGAAATGTTTCGTACTTATGTCCCCTCTCCCGACCCCTATTATGCTGTCTATTAGTGTTACATGCGGTCGGTGTAGTCAAGAGTACATAATGGCGTCATACTCTATATAGAAGAAGAGTGAGACACTCTCCAGCCTGCCTGTGTTCTAGCACAGGCAGATGCGCTGGTCGTTTTCAGGCTACATGTTGACATTCTGTTCAACATGTGGCTGGCCAAGCAGCGCGTAGATTCTCTGCGTAACACACTTTAGTACATAATCGCTGATGCCTTGATAAGCATTAAGATAGGATTAAAAGCTTAATAACTCATTATTTATTCATAGTCTGTTTGCAAAAACATTAAAAAAGGTTTGCAAATACCTTTGGGGATATTTTGGCAAACTTTCAGCGAAATTGATTGAGAAACTTTTGAGATATAAATTTTTCTCAATTTCTTAAAAGTTTGTCAATCAATTTCGCTGAACGTTTGCCAAAATATCCCTAAAGGTATTTGCAAACCTTTTTTAATGTTTTTGCAAGCAGACTATAAATGAATAATGTGTTATTAACCTTTTACTCCAATCCCGTTTTATGATTGGACACGTGCACAGGCGTCTGGCCAATCAGAGAACAGGAGCTCTCTTCTGATTGGCCATCCACATGTTGCATAAAATGTCAACATGCAGCCTGAAAACGACCAGCGCATCTGCCTTTGCTATAACACAGGCAGGCTGGAGAGTGTCTCACTCTTCTTCTATATAGAGTGAGACGCTATTATGTACTCTTGGTGTGATGATACATGGAAGAAAATGTGTCCCATTTACAGTCACTAGAAACATCAAGTCACAAAGTTGCACGAGTCGGGGCCTAGGGATCAGAAAAAGTCGGAGAAATTTTCTATTTTTAGGCCAAATTTGGTCAAGTGGGAACGTATCGGAAGTGTTTTCCGACTAAACCACAAAAATCAGCGCATAGACTTTGGGTGGATTTCACAAAGGTGGTTTTACTAAACCATGGTTTTACGTACGTTTTTATATGATTTGCACATAATTTCATTACGAAATGTCTCCTGATTCGTTACAACAAGAGTACATAATAGCGTCTCACTCTATATAGAAGAAGAGTGAGACACTCTCCAGCCTGCCTGTGTTCTAGCACAGGCAGATGCGCTGGTCGTTTTCAGGCTACATGTTGACATTCTATGCAACATGTGACTGGCCAATCAGCGCGTAGATTCCCTGCGTAACACACTTTAGTATATAATCGCTGATGCGTTGATAAGCATTAAGATAGAGTTAAAAGCTTAATAACTCATAATTGATTTACAGTCTGCTTGCAAAAACATTAAAAAAGGTTTGCAAATACCTCTAGGGATATTTTGGCAAACTTTCAGCGAAATTGATTGAGAAACTTTTGAGATATAAACTTTTCTGAATTTCTTCAAAGTTTCTCAATCAATTTTGCTGAAAGTTTGCCAAAATATCCCCAAAGGTAGTTGCAAACCTTTTTTAATGTTTTTACAAGCAAACTATGAATAAATAATGAGTTATTAGCCTTTATCTCTATCCCGTTTTATGATTGGAGCACGTGCACAGGATCCAGCCAATCAGAGAATAGAAGCTCGCTTCTGATTGGCCAGTCACATGTTGCATAAAATGTCAACATGTAGCCTGAAAACGACCAGCGCATCTGCCTGTGCTAGAACACAGGCAGGCTGGAGAGTGTCTCACTCTTCTTCTATATAGAGTATGAAGCTATTATGTACTCTTGGTTACAAATTTCTTAGATTTTCTTAAACCATGGTTTTAGCTCAGCTGAAATTTCAGCAAAACAGAGACCTGCTGCGTAGCAGGTTTCAAATTTCAACTGCGCTAAAACCATGGTTTAGGAAAATCCACGAAATTCGTAACGAATCAAGAGATATTTCGTAATGAAATTATGTGCAAATCATATAAAAACGTATGTAAAACCATGGTTTAGTAAAACCACCTTTGTGAAATCCACCCTACGAGTTCACCCCCACTGCGTCAAAAAATTTTCGCAATTTTGCGAAAAAGTTTGAAAATTTTTCGCAGTCTACACTTTTTTTTCGCAATTGCGAACGTTTTTGCGCGAAAAACCCAGCTTCCATAGCACATAACTATGACACAAGTACCTTCTCAACTATATGACAAGTCACTGAGCTTCACAGTGACCAGACTAGGCCTCGCTCAACTAGCTGCTTTACAGGTTTCTGCTATACCCCCTCCCTGCTGAGATATCCCATCCTAGCACCGGGTCTATCTTCCAGAACAAAGGCATTAATTAGTAATTAAAAGTACAACATACCATTATAATGTTATCACAATAAATTGATGTAAAACTCCAAAACGAGAATCTTTTTCAAGCTTCTCACAAAGCATGACAGCGGGTTTTACCGGGACAGTATTATATTAAAAGCGTCAAATTCATACTTCAATAGAGCATACGGGCAAACGGACAAAGCCTCGTTCTTACGATTCACTATTTTATAGGGCATTTATATTTATACGGATATGCGGCTGTACAGGCATTCGGGCAAAACTACGATTCACACTTTTGAGCCGTATGTTAGTTTGCACTCCTGAAATAGCGCTTTTAGGTCAAATGAATATACATACGGCTGAAGGGCAAACGGAAATACAGCGGAGCGAATGATCGTTAAATATGAATCGAACATTCGCTCTGCTGTTCACTCTGACCGAACGGCCGTTTATCTGTTTGCCCGTGTGTACCAATATTTAAATACAAATACAAATCGACTGTTACTGAAGTTACTCATTCACTGAATGAGTTGGATAATGACGAATTTGGATGATTATCCTTGGCTAATAAGTTGTTCAACCTGTAAATAAAAATAAAATTAAAAAAATGATAATAAATGCGCACGTACAAAGTACATTCCTTGCCGACGACTGACATGGCTATTTATGGCATGTACAGACATAACAGCTTACTGAGTTTGCTCGATCGCTCATATAGATAACTATATAGATAACTGCTTTTAAACACAATATAGTTTCCCTTTGTGCAAATATGTGCAAAATTTAGCTTGTGCGAAATTTAGCACAGCTGTGAGACCCAATAGCCTTCGTGGGAGCAGCTAGAGAACCAATATTAGGTAAAATGGTTGCATAGTTTATCAGTTATAACACCCATACACTTCCCGTTGAAGCCGATTTTTAAGAATTGTTTGTAACCTACGGCGCTGATAATAAAACAGAGCAGACTTTACCACAAAATCAGCGACTCCCTCTCTCGAACCATAGTGGATAGCTGATTACACTGGGAATTTAACACTTTCAATCTAAAATGAAAAGAAAGGAAATAAATAACAATAAAATAAATAAAATGAAAAGAAAATCATTCATCAAGTTCTGATCTTCTAAGCTGTACATCCCAACGATTGCAACGACTTGCCATTATTCTTACAATTTTAGACATTGCACAGGGGAAATCACATGAACCAATAAAATGGGAATCTAACTGCCAACCTTCGATTAGCAGGATGGTAAAGCATTTAATTTTTTAATCAAAATTCTAAATTCTAAGACTTAATACGATCTAGCTTCATGAGCAAATTCCAAAACAATTTCTTACTGTGATCGCAAAGTGTCCTTTTTGTTTCGTTGCTCCTTTGCAAGATGACTGTTATTGCATTGTTGCAAATGTGAAATGGTCGTTTGGGCACAGCTATCCGATCGCACAACAGCGGGGCCATGTGCATTGCTGAGTCGACTGGGGGATTCAGAATGTTTTTTGTGTGTCAAATTACCCTCATATTCGGTAACAGTCTGAAACAAAGATGTATATGGCGGGGTGGGGGTCTCGGCCTGGGGGGAAGGCAAGCCCCCCCTCAGTTTTGACACATCAGGACAACACAACACCCCTCCTTCGTGCTGAAAAAAGTGAAAACTGAAAAATTAAGCAGAATGTTATAAAAATGCGTCAAGAATGAGCAAAAACGTCATTCAAAACGAGAATAAACGTCATTAAAATTCTATTAAACTTCATTCAATTATGACATAAAAACAATACATTTATATATATATATATATATATATATATATAATAAATTTAAGTTTAGCAGACTATGCTGACTGTACTAGTGCACGCATTGTAGCATTGTTAAGGTACTGCAGCATAAAATGGCCAATTTAGCAAACATTCGTTGTGCGACTATTATCGCCTCAAAATAAAATGAAACTTGAAGCAATTTTGCATCAGCAAAATAACTGACCTCTTTTAATGCAGCTTGAAAGGCGGGCAACATATCTTCCAAGCAAGACAGGCCAAGCAACAAACGACCACGACGAGTCAAAACATCGCACAATTCGCTAAAACGGAGAAAACAACAACAAAAATTAGATAAATCTCATTCAAAAGCATGACTGTTTGTATCAAAAAAAAGACTGGACTGGACTCAATATAATATGGCATATTTATAATATATAACATACACAATATTAACATATCATTCCGCGTCCTTAGTGTTACAAAGCAGCAATTATTCTTCTTTACTGAACTATAAAATATTGACTAACAACTAAAACTCTAAACAAAGTTTACACACGTCTTAGCCAATTCCTGAAGTCGGCTCCATAGTTCTAAGCATTGAGTATGTGCTTCTCCATTTAACAGCCCTTCACAAACTGCCCAACAAGTTCGAAGTTGTTTCCTATAACAGAATAAACAATACTAAAATGGTCACGAAAATAATTAATATAGCACGTCACAGCAGAGACTACATTGAACTCCATTACATTTTGTAGCTGTATCTAGTAAACTGTGAGGTGTGAGCCTTGTGCAGTATAGTTTTTAGAGTATCGTTTACTCAGTTGTCAGTTGCCACAAGAACTGTCGCCGGAACAAAAGGATCATTCACGCTTGCAAACGCAAAGTTTGCAACTCTATATCCGTTCAGCCGGAATCTTATCAAACCACTTGATGTTGCAGGACTGTCCTACTGTCAGCCAAATTAAAATTAGAATAATAGTGTGAAACGACTTTCAAAACCTTCCCGCAATGTTGCATTCGTGAATAAAAAACACCCACCTACGTGTCTACAGAAACGTCCATCATTACCGAAACACAGCATCAAACTATAACATAACTATTATCAAGAGTACATAATGGGAAGAGTATGACACTCTTCCCATTGGCCAGTTTGGCAGCGCGGTATATGCGTTGCACAATAACGCCCAAAAATGGACCCAAATGGGTACCTGGTACCCAAACGGGTCCTGCAGGTACTCAAATAGGTACCCCAGGGTATCTGATTGGGCACTGCAGAATACCCAAATGAGTGCCCCTACCAAGAGTACATAATAGCGTCTCACTCTCTATAGAAGAAGAGTGAGACAGTGTCCAGCCTGCCTGTGTTCTAGCACAGGCAGATGCGCTGGTCGTTTTCAGCCTACATGTTGACATTATGTGCAACATGTGGCCGGCCAAGCAGTGCGTAGATTCTCTGCGTAACACACTTTAGTATATAATCGCTGATGCGTTGATAAGCATTAAGACAGGGATAAAAGCTTAATAACTCATTATTTATTCACAGTCTGGGGCCTGTTGCTCAACTTTACAAATCTCACAATTGTAACAATTCTAAGTGCAAAATCAGGTGATTCGTAATGAATTTATATAATGCATTCGTAACGAATCACCTGATTTTGCACTTACAATTGTTACAATTGTAAGACTTGTAAAGTTGAGCAACAGGCCCCTGCTTGCAAAAACATTAAAAAAGGTTGGCAAATACGTTTAGGGATATTTTGGCAAACTTTCAGCGAAATTGATTGAGAAACTTTTGAGATATAAGATTTTCTGAATTTCTTAAAAGTTTCTCAATAAATTTCGCTGAAATTTTACCAAAATATCAACAAAGGTATTTGCTTGCAAGCAGACTATAGATGAATAATGAGTTATTACCTTTTATCCCTATCCCGTTTTATGATTGGAGCACGTACACAGGCGTCTGCCAATCAGAGAATAGGAGCTCGCTTCTGATTGGCCAGCCACATGTTGCACAAAATGTCAACATGTAGCCTGAAAACGACCAGCGCATCTGCCTGTGCTAGAACACAGGCAGGCTGGAGAGTGTCTAACTCTTTTTCTATATAGAGTGAGACGCTATTATGTACTCTTGCCCCTACCCAAACGAGTACCTACTCAGACGGTATTAAGGTTCTACGTTAGCAGAAAATCAGGAAATGTGACAGCCATATATAGATTTTATTGAACAATCACAGTCAGCTTGTTGTTATTGTATATATCGATAAAAGTGTAGTATCGTATCTTCTAGGTTGTAACAAGCCTTTTTTTGTTGATAAAGTTAATTCACTTTTTAGGCAATATTATAGTGACTATATTTTGAATAGTAATCCACAACATGGCTCCCCGCCGTTTAAGCGGAGCTGTTATACCGAAAAAAATGAAATTGTGGCTGAAGGCAGAATGTAACTTTGCGCTTTGTGAGACAGAAATCTATACTTTTTGAAAGGTTCGCTCTGCTCGTCGTTGCGAGGTTTGAAATCAGCGTATGATTGTCCTGTTCTTTACTTGTGAATTTGAAGGCTGGTTTCGTTCTATCGATTGATACAGTTAATGGTTTCCCGTTGTATTTTAGGGTAACAGTTTTGTCAGTTTTGTCAATGATAGAATAGGGACCAGAATAAATTGGTTCCAAAGACGAATGAAGCATGGGTTTTTTGAGCCACACAGAGTCCGTCTTTGAAAAGTCAGGGAGGTAAAATGAGTTCTTGTATTGTCTTTGAGGTGGATGAAAAGATGACGTTTTGGCAAATAAATCATCCACTAAGGTTGAAGCAGACTGAAAAGACTTTGGTTGATGGAAAAAATCACCTGGTAGAGTCAGTTCGGTCCCATAAACCAGTTGTGCTGAGGAATATTGGTTAGTACCAATGGTGGACCTCAGACCAAGGACAACCAGGGGCAATGAAGAGAAGCAGTTCTTTTTATCGCAGACACAACGCAAAGAGTTCTTTAGAGTGCGGTGGAACCGCTCCAACATCCCGTTACATTGAGGATGGTACGCGGTGGTCCGACGGGCTTCAATTCCCAATTCATGCAACAGTTGACTCCACAGAGCGGACTCAAATTGGCTGCCGCGATTAGTGATTATCACTGAAGGTACGCCAAATCGACTAATCCAATTGCTGACCAGAGCTCGTGATACTACTTCAGCGCTTATCGAACTAATTGGCACTGCCTCAATCCAAGAAGTGAAGCGATCTATCATGGTCAGAAGATATTTGTGTCCATGTGACGGAGGCAAAGGACCTACGATATCAACGTGGACTGTATGAAATCTGGCAATGGTTGGGATGCTGCCAATAGGAGCTTTGGTGTGTCGAACAATTTTTGAAGCTTGGCATGCATTACAGCTTTGCACAAAGCGACGAATGTCTTTGTTTATTCCAGGCCATACGTAACGTGCACTGATGAGCTTTATGGTTCCACGGATTCCTGGGTGCGATAAACCATGGAGGCGTTCGAGAATGGAGAGTCTCAATTGTTTTGGTGCGTATGGTCTCTGTTTCTCGTCGGTGACTACTTGCAAGGAAGAGTTTGACGCGTCTGATCTTGCCAAAGGCAATGTTGTTTCTTTGAAAAATTGTTGCAGTGCGGAATCGTCGAGCTGTTCTTTTGCCAGAAATGAGTGTTCTGAGACATATTGAGGAAACGGAACGTGAAAGAGTATCCGCGACTATATTGTCCGCCCCCCCGGATGTGTTCAATTGTACAGCAAAATTCCGATATAAAGGATATCCACCGTGCTTGTTGAGGTGTTGGACTTTTCATGTCGAAAATCCGAAGCAGTGGCTTATGATCAGTGCGAAGGCGAAACTGTGGCCAGCAAGCCACTGAAAATGCTTGAGTGCCAAATATATTCCGAGAAGCTCTCTGTCGAAAGCTGATTTCTTACTCTCCAAGGCTGATAATTTTTTGGAATAAAACTCTAACGGTTCCAAATTGTCGCCTATCAGTTGATGCAGAGATGCACCAATTGCCGTTTGTGATGCGTCAGTTGTCAAAATCAGTTGACCTTCTTGGTATTGGATGAAACAATAAAGTGCGATTGGCTAAAGCGGTTTTCAGCGCTTCAAACGACGTCTGACATTGGTGTGACCACTGAAACGGGGCGTTGTGTTTTGTGAGGTCAGACAATGGGGCAGCCAGCTCAGAGAAATTAGGTATGTAGCGATGGTAGAAGCCGATCATTCCCAAAAACCGTCGAAGCGACTTCTCATTTTCTGGCGATGGTAGATTAACAATGGCATCACTTTAGATTTGGAGGTTGGGTCCCCTCAGAGGTAATTTCAAAACCAAGGAAGGTAGCTGACTTCAAGAAAAACTTGCATTTCTTGAGATTAACGCGCATCGAGTGAGAGTTTAATCGCTCAAGAATTAGCTGGAGATGTTTAAAATGCGTTTCCACATCTGGACTAGCAATTATTATGTCATCGATGTACCCTCGAGCGAACGGAAGATCTTTTAAAATGAGGTCTGTGCACCGTTGAAACGTTTGGGATGCATTGCGGAGACCGAACGGCATGTAATTGAAGCAGAAACTACCAAAAGGTGTTGTTATTGGAGTTTTCGGTATATCTGTTGGTGCCATTTTAATTTGATAAAAAGCTTTCTGGAGGTCGAGAATGCTAAAGACTTTGCATCCGCGAAAAGACTGCGTTATTTCTTCAACGCGAGGCATAGGGTAACGGTCCGGCACTGTTTGACTGTTTAAAGCACGATAATCTCCACAAGGGCGGAGACTACCATCGGGCTTGAACACTACATGGAGCGGTGTTGCCCACGGTGAATCTTCGCGATGACAGATACCTTGTTTTTCCATGCAAAGGAATTCGTCCTTGGCCGCCTGCAATTTGTCACCAAATAGTCTGCGCGGGCGACAGAATGTGGGAGGTCCGTTTGTTACGATATGGTGCTGAATGGGGAGTGTTACTGGCTTGTCTGGTGCGTGGCTGGGCCAAGGTGACGTATTTATTCAGTAAGTTCTGAAGACGTTTTTTGTCAACACCAGACATCATGGGGTTGGCTACGATAGAAGAAACCTGTGTCTGCGTAGAAACTTTAGCAAAAGCGAAATCGGAGCTGTGACGTGACTGATCAGATAGCTGGACGAGCTTTCTGGAACGACAATCAACCAAAAGATTGTAGTGGGCTAAAAAATCTTCTCCCAAGATAGGCTGGCCGACGTCAGCAATGTAAAATTTCCACGAAAACGGATTTGAAAAACCATTAATGTGGAAAGTCAAATGGAAGAGGCCATGGACTGTTATGCTTGAATTATTAGCTGCTCTAAAGGGGGGAACTTTCAGTCTTTGTTGAACAGGTAATGTGCTGGGTGGAAGGCAACTGACCATGCTGCCAGAGTCAGCTAAAAAAGTTCCTATTTCAGGCACAGCGACAAAAACAGCATTCATCCCGACGTCTGCTGCGATGATGACGGGAGGGACCCGTTTCCCTGTTCGGAATTGGGATTCAGGTTGTAAGAGCAGGGTGGCGTGCATTTTCTGGCGTTGGCACCAAACTTGTCGTGATACCAACAAAGTTGTGACGAAAATTGCTGTTGACGAACCCGAGATTGCGAGCGACTGCGACTGCGGAATTGATGGCGCTGCGACTGAGTTGTAAGAGCTTGAACCTGTTTTGTTAGCTGCGTCATTTGTTCAAGAAGAAACTTCTGGCTTTCTTGAACCTGACTAATTGTGTATTCGTTTGGACGACCAGTACTTGCCGGTTGTACAGCAGTGACATGCGAGGGACTTGGAATTTGCTCTATTAACTTGTCAGCAGCTTCGGCTAGTTTTTGTATAGAGAGTTCCGACAGGGACGTTAGGATGAGACGTACGCCCTCAGGCATCACCTCGATAAATCGGATGCGGACGATGTCATCGTTGTTTGGAGCTAAACGTTGGAGATGTCGCAGGGCTGCGGATGGCTTGCGATCCCCTAATTGCAGCTCAGCTAGAAGCTTTTTTAGTCGATGAGAATCGCTGTCGTATAAGTTTAGGATTATTTGTGCCTTGATGTCTTCAAAAGATTTGGTCAGATCTATTCCGGCCTCTAGAATCACATCGGTAGTGAGAGCACTTAGTAGACTTTGTTTCTTGACCACTTCTGGATTGTCACATAGCAGTTGTTCTATGTGCTGAAACCACATGCGTGCATCTTTGGAATAGAATTCGGGAAGCTTGATCAAGCGTGAAGCAGAGCTGGTGTCGCTATTGTCACTGTCTGGTTGGGGAATATGGTACTCTTGAGTTTTGGGCTTGCTTGGCTGTTGAATATCAGAAGGAATTTTACTGGGGTGCAAAAGAAAGTATTCAACAACATGCTGATTTTCGATTTTTAGAGCCTCAACTAAGCCTTCACTAGTTAGTGGAGCACAAAAATTAGGGTCACTTTGTCGCAAAAAGGACAAAACACGCTCTAGTTCAGCTTTTTCATAGGCCTCATAGTACACTGGAGGGCCAGGGTTGCTTTCGACATCCCCAGCGACCAGCAAAAGTAAGCGTAATGCTGTAGAATGAGACCTGATAGGGTGGATTGTTTCCAATTGATACCGAAAGCAGAGTGACAGTAATGTTTGCAAAACGCACATTTGAGAAACAGT
>JASANF010010799.1:0-14635 GCA_030248245.1 Trissonchulus sp. WLG1_4
ACTGGAGCCAGACTGGAGCTTACACGTTAAAGATAGGCTCCTGACTGGAGCTTACACGTTAAAGATAGGCTCCTCCCCACCCGGCTCCTCCCCACCCAATCAGTCCTCAGATCAGTACGCTATACTACTTTTGTGCAAAAAATTGTCACTTTTGGCCAAGCACTTTTCTTGGAATTGCTTAGGAAAAAAGCGCAGGGACAACGACAGGAACTTAAGCTTTAGGTGGGTTTCGATAGGGGCGGACGGATATTTCAAACAATTCAGAAGCGGGAGTCTAGGTACCTGCTTTCTATCGGAAATGCAGCAGAATAATCTTCTATAAGGATGAGACACTTTTATGTACTCTTGCTTATATGGTTGTATATAAGTCGTATAGGATGGTTATATGAAACGTGAAACTTTACAACCCAGCGTGAACGTCTGTGTGCTGGCAGTTTGAAATGCTGGATTTTATGTAATGTTTTCATTTTATTTGAAAATTTGGTTATTTAAAAGTTTACTTTTACCGATTAAATTTGATAACGTGAGTATTTTTTAGTTTACCAATATATGCACATATGTATTAGTATATATTTTTTGTTTTCGCTACATATATATAAATATATATTTATTATTTTTTTATATATTTAATATTTATATACATATATATATATATATATTTTTTTTTCTGCAGTGACATTGTTGACACAAAAGTTTAGTTTGGTTGAGAAAAAACATAAAATAAGAAAAGTAAATCATGTGAAACTTTTTCTAGCTCGCTAACAACTCTGAGAAACTTCAATTTCTTGTGTGTTTTTAATTAGCTTCACATTGACGTATTTTGTGCAAATTTTATTATCATTAGCGATAGACCTGGTCCAAGTTTGGTCAATACTTTTCCAGAAGTCAATATAAGTTTGTATACGTATCCATAAAATTGAAATGTATCTTGTAGTTGTTACGAGGGTGAACGTGCGCATTGTCGACTTTCGTTTTGTCGACACTTCGTATTGGTGACAAAATTGATGAATTTGCAAGGTCTAATATATACAGTAATCTACCCTATGTAGTCAGCCCAAGTCAGGCTTAGTTGGTTATTAATTATTTGTCAGTGAACAAAACCATGGGGGCGTATGGCGGACTACCCCCCTGAATCGAGAATCCGGGGGGAGCGGGAGGGTCCCAAAAAATTGGTCAACGGTGAGTAAAAATGGCACCGTATTTTTGGTGGTCTAAACTGACTGGTAACTCAACTGAAATTTGTCGACAATGTGAATTATCACCAAAGCGAAAGTCGCCAATACGCGTGCACCCCGTTACGAGTAGTTTAAAAATGCGTCCGTGTTAGACTGAAAAGCAGAAGTCAATTCATTTAATCCGAGGTTTTCGGATGACATTTCGAAACCATAGGGCTAAAGTCTGACAAAAAATTGCTGAACCCTGAGACAATACAGGTAGCCTGTTTTTTGCGACTACTCGTTGCACTTTCGTCGCCTAAAATTCGTTCTTTTTGTAATAAAATCACGTGTTTGATTTTGTCTCAGGGTCCAGCAATTTTTGGCCGAATTTAGTCTGGTACCTTGAGATTCAAAGCGACTTCCTTATAAAGTAGAAATTGTATGTTTTGCAGCAAAAATTCAGTTTTAAGGTAACATGTTATGGCTATCAAAACTTTTTATAAACTTGACAACAAACTTTATATACAGACAGCGTAGATGTACTAATATAACACTCACACGTTAAATATGCATATGTTGAGGTGGGGTAAACTAGTTTAAACTATGTATATACATCGATTTAAAATTGCTTTGAGTTGACTGCACTTGTTTTCAATAGAGTCGGGGCTAAAATATATAGAGGGTGTAGGCGTTTTTATTTAGTCTTGTGTGTTGCATTTCTAGTTGGATTTTTTTGCGCTTTTTGTAATATTTCACTTTCGTTTTTGAGTTTCTTCTCAGGTTTTGCGTAAAAACTGGAACGAATATATATATATATATATATATATATATATATATATATATATATATATATATATATATATATATATATATATATATATATATATATATAAAAAAAAAAAAAAGATAATATGAAAGACGAGACAACATAGCACAGAACAATACCCACTCACAAAGATCTCCTACAGAGAGACATGATCGCCGTCCTCCTAATTAAAAACCTTTTTTACTCTTCTCGCCTACATCTCATTTTTTTTAATTTGCGTTTTTTCCCAATTTTTTTCGCTACTTCGCAATAATTACACACAACAGAAAAACACACATACATACTAGAAAGTGACCCCCGATTATCTTCCTTTCTCTTGCCCGCCCCCGTGCGTCTTCCCCCTCCCAAAAAACCCCCCGCCAGCAGCGCTCCCTAGACACCCACGAAGGGGCGGCTCACCCCTCATGCCTTAAACGACCCCTACCCTCCCACCTTACTCGGTACGATTTACCCACTTCCTCCATAACATGTTAAACAAAAAAAAAAAAAAAAAAATCCGCTAACATAAAGAAGACAAACTAAATGCTTAGACGTGCGATGCTGTTTTAACCTGTTTTCTCGAAATTTTCTTCCAATCCCGCTTTCCACGAAAAACAAAAATTTTAGACCCTCAACAAATTTTCACTCTAACCAAAAACATTTTAACTAAAAAATTCTGAAAACCTTACAAAGACTTGCTTTAAAAAAAATAGAAATACTTTGTGTCGGCTCCTTACCTCCCCAAAAAACTCTTCTCCAAAGATATACACGTGAGAATTTTATATTCACCTATGTATATACATTAAATAAACACACTGACTGCTGACATTTTGTGAACAACATCTGAATAAATATGTACACACACAAGCGATACCACCTATGTATGTTACCTTGCTTAAATACGATATTATATTTTCATGGAATTATTTTATTTATTTCATGCATTTTATTTATTTAAGCCAGCATATGTATTTCTGTAGGCGAATGTAATAATTTATTTTGATTTTGTGATGACTATACTGGCTTAGTTTTTACTTTTATATTTACATAATTCACATTTATAGATATTTATCTTTATTATATATTTTCATTTATATTCTAACTGGCTCAGAAAAATTACAATTAGATGACAAGCTAAACTGGATTAAACGGATTAAATTAAAATGAAGGCCGTAAAAAGTAAAGACTATGTATGAACTGGTCCTTAGGAGTCTTATTGGTTGACAACTTTTCGATTTAAATTTTAACATTTACTTTTTAAATACCTATTTAATTGTAGCCTGAATTTAAAAATAACTGTATCTAATATCTATAATATATTAGGATTTTTTTCAGATGAGTTATTTTAGTTATATACTCCATTGAAATGCATTTATTTCACCGCACATAACTGGAACAGAACTTTTTAATTTCAATATGCAAATGAGCTTTGACCGTTATGCAAATTAGTTTTGTTGCCATGTAATCCTGTAGACACCTATTATGCAATATGGATGCAGTGAGTTTTGATTATTTATGATCTAATATTGTTGATTTAATTTAATCTAATATATACTACATACATATGTCCGGTATATTACCAATATATATTACCAATATAGTGGGACAGATTTTCGTCGGATGAAAGGCAAGTCCGTTTAGTCCCGAGTTTTAGAAGCGACATTTTGACACGTGGTTTCAAACGTTATTAAATTAGAGTCCGATTAAGTTGAGTTAGGAATAGAATTTTGGACCCAATTTTTATCTCGTTTAATCAGACTCAAGTAAACTGGTTCAATCCGGCAAAGAAATGGTCTCTATCAAATTCTGAGATCGCATGTACAAGCTTCTTATTGTGAGTGACATTTTTTAACCATATTTTTTTGTCTGGTTTAGGTGTCCCAAAAAAAATAGCGTGTGTCTTCGTATGGCTGAAAAAAGTTTTAAGCTAGTTTGTGAGTGTGAGTTATTTTTCTCAAATAACATTTCCTGTGTGTCTCCAAATTATAAGTTTCTCTAAGCTGAGGTCAGTATATGTAGGCGTTCTTTGAAGCCTATTTACACTGCGAAAAAGTTCCTAGATCCCATGTGGGGTATCCCACATTTTTGTAGAAAAGTTTCTGGTTTTTTCTTGGTTTGAAGATTGAGACACTGTGGCAAGCCTAGACGTGATAAAACTTGGGGGGGGGGAGGAGTTACAAGGAATGCTAATATTCCCAGGGTGGGATTCAAAACCCCCATAAGTGGTCAAGCCCCCCCCCCCCCCCGCTAAAGAAATCTGTAAATCACTAGTTGCTGGCAGATTATCTGCTTAATTCAAAGCGAAGTTCCGCAGCAGGCTTAGGCCAGTTCTGGTATGCCTTAGCCGAGACACTGTTTTAAATTTAGCCAGTTATTATTGATTCAGCAACCTAGGCTAGTCTTGGGTTCCGGCCTAGGCAAGCTCTAACGTGACTTAATGCCTATCAGTGGGTTCCCCAGACCGTGTTGCCAGTTTTTAAGCAGTTTATGCTGTTTTTTTTGGTTGTTTTTGAAAAACAATCAGACACTGTGATAGAATGTTTGCTTCACACTTTTGGGGCCTTAGCTTTGACTCCATTTTGTCGTTTGTGTTTCCTTAATTTATGTTTTTTGTAAATTTGTGAATAGTTTTTGATAACTTTTCCAAAATTTGAAATGTAAAGAAGACGCTTCTGTCTGGTAACATTCTTATCTGTCTGATAAAACTAAGTTTTATTCGGTAACTAAGGTATTTTGCGGGTGACTCGTTTTCATTTCATACTTGTGCCAGTCATGATAAATTTCAGTGCGCATGAAGTTCGCATTTTTTCCTTTACCATTTGTCACACTTTCAACGTTCAGTTCAACTTTCAACGTTCAAGTCTATGAGCCATGTGTATATAAGGATATAAGGGTGGAAGGTTTTTTCGGAAGAGAGTTAACCCTTCAAACAAAAAACAATTTTTCAACCCAAGGCAAATGCTTCACGTTCACACCCCACCCCTCGAAATAGAATGCCTCAAAGTGGCTCATAAAGCTGACATTTATGGCTAAGTTCAAAAATGGCTGCTCATGAAGCAAAAATCGGCGACGGAAGTTGGGATAACTTGACCCTTTTCTGAATTTATGTAGTAGCTGCGCACGTATTCGGAGCAATACGAGACTTGGGGGCTGTGGTGTACTGCTTAGCATTTTCGACCGTAGACCCGAGCGGTCGGGTTCAATTCACGGCGCCTCCGTTTTTTTCAAATTTGAATTATCCTCGTTCCTTTCAACACACACGAGAAAAAGACCGGTATGTTTACTTTATAAAGAGACAAGGAGTGTCATAAAACCAGAAGAAACTAATTTATTCACCTTCGAAAAACTCATTCATTTTTTCACAGTCGGTTTTATAATACCATGGTATCACGTACGTCTTCATATGTAACATTAGCAATTCGTTACGATTTTCGTAGATTTTCTTAAACCATTAGCTCAGTTTTAGCTCAGTTGAAATTTCAGTCTCTGTTCTGAGCAAGTCTCTGTTCTGAGAAACCACCGTTGTGAAATCCACCCTTATTATTTTCAGTGTCGCCCATGTGGAAGGTGTTTGTGGGGTTGGCGCTGGTGGGGGCGCTGTGGGTGGGTTTCGGCGTCGGCCCCCTATTCAGCCTGAGTCCCCTGTTTGACCGCTTGCCCCCCACCCGCGACCCCCCAGCCTCATTTCCCCCCCACGTTCTGGTGCACCAACCTCTGACTGCCAATGTCGACTCCTACCAAATTGTTGCTCAACATTTTCTGTTTAAGCCTAGCGTGTGAGTTGTGGTGATTCAGATATAGATTTTATATGCTGGTAGTGATATACTGTTGTATCTTGCTTTTGAATAAACAAATAAACTAATAAAGAAACAAACAAACAAACAAACAACAGTAGTAGTAGACATTTTTTATAGTAACCATATACATTCGGTTTCAAATGAAAATGCCTCTTGGCGTTTGAAATTTGAGGCCTGACGCGTCGGATGACATCACCATCACCCGACGCGTCGGATGACCTAACCCGACGCGTCGGATTGCCTCACCCGACGCATCGGATGACATCATCCGACGCGTCGGCCGACGCCAAAATTTTCGACGCCTCGGAGGCATTTTTATTTGAAACTGACTGTAATATGAGGGAGATGGAGAGGGATTTCCTTCAAAATTGAGGCCCCGTGGGGAAGGTCTCAAAAATTTGGCATATGTTGTGGCTAAAAATACCACTTTTTTTCAAAATTTACGGTATTTTCTGTCGATAGAGGAAAAGGGGAAGGTTCCTCTAAAGTTTTGACCCTGTGACATGTATGATACTACAATCTTGATATATACTCATCCTTTGTTATTTTTTTTCAACTGTCACTTTTTCTGCAAATGGTTGACTTTGCTTGAGCATTCTGATTGGCTAAAAAGCTTAAGTAAGTCTGTGTAAACCGGGCTTTAATATGCCATTAATACGCTTGTGAACCTGTTTTTTTAGTCTGGGCCGCTTTCCTTCGTCGAGTGACGTTCCAATTCTGGACAGAGACTCAAAACTGCTGTTCTGTTGGATTCCGAAAAACGCCTGTACCATGATTAAGGCTTTGATGTGTCGCCGTTTCGGGACAGCTCAGTTTAATGGCACCTCCACCAACCAGGACTTCAGGGTCATTCATGGCAAATGCATGGACAATGCCAGTGTGTGCGAGTTTTCATTACGATGTTCTCAAAAATTATGGGCTTGAGTCATACTTACAGTCGTATGTCCGTTACCAGCGGGAATTCTAACAATAATGTGTTTGTTACTGCTAGGTTACTATTGGACGTGACAATTTACATAACTGCTAAGGCCCGGTTCATACTCGTCCTTGTCCTTGTCCCTATCGTTTTGTCCTTGAGCGATTTCAAGAAAACGGTTTGGCCAAATAAGCCAAATTTTTCGCGTGAATAAAGCAAGGGGTCACTTGCAGATCGTATACAAAAAGTTAGCGGAAACGCTTGTCTCAATACTTCGCAGGAGCCGACAATTGTTTGTCCTTGTCCCTGTCCCTGTTCCCCTTGGGACAAGTATTGACCTTGACCATTGAAAATAGGGTTTGTTTATTATTTATTTAAGCATATTGAATGTATTTTTGGTCGATCTATAAGTCAATAATGAAATTTAATCAGTCAATTAATTAATTAATAAATAAACTATTTAGCCA
The DNA here is from genome assembly GCA_030248245.1 of Trissonchulus sp. WLG1_4. Classification (NCBI taxonomy): domain Eukaryota; kingdom Metazoa; phylum Nematoda; class Enoplea; order Enoplida; family Ironidae; genus Trissonchulus; species Trissonchulus sp. WLG1_4. Next base: position 7,143 of record JASANF010010799.1, read on the forward strand.
CTCTATACGACGAGTCTAGAGACAGCTGGATTTGGAAAAATCTGAGCTGGACCAAGTGGGGTTTGATCCGCCACCCTTTCGATCGGTTCATGTCTGGCTACTTGGAGAAATGCGTGAAGACTCAGCGCTATTGCTACAACTGCAATGTCACTGACTTGGCTTGTTTCGTCACGGAAAACTATAAATATTTTAAAGACTTATCCAGGTTATTTGTTTTTTATTAAAATTAAGCCTAAAAAGTTTCAACTGTTTATTTGGGCTAGAATCAACTCGTTTTGTTCTGTAAAAGAATGGGACCAAATTTTTACTCAGTTTTTTCTGTAAAAAGATTTAACTATTGGTATCGGCACTGTTTATAAAATAACGCTTGGCATGTGTATATTTAAAGTTTGTCGGACTAAAAATCAGTATCTACTCAAAAATTTAAGTCTGTTTAATGCGGTGATGTGAAGTCTGACCAAAAAATGTTAGACCCTGAAACAAAAAGAAACACGCGGGTCTCTGTTTTTCCGAAATTTCAACTTAGCTAAAACCATGGTTTAAGAAAGTCTACGAAATTCGTAACGAATCAGGCTATATTTCGTCATGTAATTATGTGCAAATCATAAAAATGTACGTAAAACAATGGTTTAGTAAAACCACCTTTGTGAAATCCACCCATTGTATTTCAGACACTATAGTACGTGGCGTAGAGCGAAAGGTGATAGCATCGGCTTGTACGACCATTTCGCGCCACAGTACTGGTTTTGTGACTTCGCTTCTCGTCTATTTCAATTCAATCGATTATTCGTGCATAGCAAAACTGCTCAATTCTCGTAAGTGTTAGGGTCGATTCATACTTATGTCCGTCTGAATTACGAAATAATCACGCCAAAAACGTACATAACTTTTTTAGTTTTATTTTCTTTTTTCACACCGCTTGCTAAGCAGTGCAGTGTGCATCTGAAAATCTGTTCAGCCGGCCAAATTACAAAATAATCACGCCACAATTTAATCTGATCCTCTTTTAGTCGCGTAATTATTTCGTAATTCTACCGGCTGTAATGTATATAAATCCCTCAACTAAAAATCATTCATGGACATTAGCCTTAACTAAAAATTATTTATGGCCATTAACGTGCTTAAACTTTCACGATTGTACATATCAACCATATAATTCCAAGTCCAATTTAGTTTTAGTTTTTTTAATTTTTTTTAGTTTTAGTTAATTCAATTTGAATAATGCCTTAAATGGTTTATTTTTAGCCAAGAAATCCGCGAAAGCTATCGTCGAATTGGCTATCCAGCGTCGCTTTTGGACTCGGGTTGGGGTGAGAGTCGGGACGAGCCTTTTCTCAATTTCAGTTCCATCGATGTAAAACCGACAGCCGAGAATAACACTTTTTGGCGGACTCTTAAGTCGGATCTCGATTTGGTTGAGATTCTGTTTCGGACGTTCGCAGTTGATTTCGTCTTTTTAAACTTCGGCCTTCCCGATTGGGTGGGCAATTTGTGTCGCGAAATCAACAGCTCCAAAGACTTGCTCCATTATTCCGTTTGCCATTATTGGAACTACGTTAGCAGTCGAAAAACACAAGATTACGTGTTATAGCGATTGCTGTTTTGTAAATAGCACCTTTTTTGGGATTCCACCCGTGATTTTTTTAATTCTTCGTAAGATGAAAATGAAATTTCACCAGGCTTAATTCATACTTACAGCCGCACGTCTTTTCAGCCAGCGCATTTCGAAAAACATTTCGCGTGCCGTGACTTTTTCCTAATGTCGCGGGTTGAACTGACATACGGCTGCAAGTAAGATCTAACAACCAAGTTTAATAACAAGTTTGACTTAAAATTGTACAGTCAAAGCGTCTATTGACATATTTACCAAAAAATACGGCAAACCCATAATGTCTAGTGCATTTTCTTAAACCCATTAAGATTTGCCGTATGTGACAGTCGATACACGTTTTTTTGACCCATTTGTGTGCTGGTGCAGCCAATTTTGTCTTTATTTGCCTGTTTACAGCTATGTAACATACGTAGAATGATCAATCAATATTATATTTTGTATTTGTTTGTATTTTCTGTCTACTGTCACTTACCTATTAGCTCGTTCCTACCTTAAGCAGTCCTGCATAGCCATTACTGACTATAATATCTTAAAAAAAATAGGACTAAATTAAATTATCCTATTTGAAAAAATATACTAACAAAAAATATTACTACTTAAATTTATTAATATATACTTCAACTTTACAAATCATTACATTGTAAAAAATTACAGCTTTGTCTTATGTTTCACTAAGGCTGCTGAAAAATTGAAATTTGTTTTTTTCGGTAAGTATGTACGTAAAGCATGTTATTTGGCTCAGGGTTCTGTATTTTCTGCAGCCCTTTTCACATATTTTCAGAACTTTTATGACTCAGTTTAATTATGTTGTGTGCTTTTTTGTCATTTTGTTTAAATTTGTTATTTAACTGTTGAAGTAATAAAATGAAAGCATCTACTTTGCATCATATTACACACGTTTTAAGACGTCTAAAATTTAGTTGTAAATAAAAATAACCAGAAATGTTTAATTTGACTAAGTTCTTTCTCCATTCTATTCTTTCTCCCTGAGCAATTGCAAGGAGGTGGATTCCCACTACAGGTTAGATGTTTAGCGATGTTTAAATTCCAACATTTTGTAGGAGCTGTAGGCGTAGGTAGCTTCTGCATTCAGCCAATGAATATACAACATTCAAATATCAGCAGTGCAAGCCAAGCCACCGTGGTCAAATTAGTAGCATTATGTTTTATTGGCTGTTCGTTGAACTTTGAACCCAAACCTGCAGTGGAAAGTGGGCATACTACAGTTACATAAGTCGAGGCCAAGCTTGACGTATGATAACAATTGTATTATATTAAAACCATAATTCACTCAGCAGAAGAGCTCGTTTATTTTTTGCAATTTAGATTTGCGTAAAAATAGACCCGATGTCGACAGCTAGCGAGACATTTAACAAATAATCTACATATGGGGTGCGGTACATAACTTAAAAATGGCATCATAGACTATATCATTTATTGAACAAACAAATTGTTACATATCCAGATTTCAACGTCAAAACTGGAGTCTATTTATGCTGCAAACAAATATTCATCATGATTGCTTGGCACGACGACAATACATCCCGCATAAGTCAATGAAAATGCAGACAAGTTCAGCGCAAGATATCAGAGACATTCCCATCGAAATACCCAAAATCCCACCCAAGTGGCTCAGCAATTTCACGAGCTAAAACATATTGCGGATTAGTTTGATCAGTTAAAAATAAGCGTTGGATTTCGCGGCAGCATATGTAGAAGATATTCGAAAATGTCTGCGTATTCCGCTTGGTCCGAATCCTAGTTTGTGCCAATAGGTTTGATTGCCTCACGCCTATATATGTTGTGGCTGAAACTGCTATTTGGATGAATTGGCGAATCATCCGAATGAGACTGCTACCGAAAGGTATTGGATAAAACAAAACTGCTAATCCCTTTACAACATTCAGCAGCCTACTTAATAGGGCACCCGCTGTTGAATTGAATTAGTAAATACGTATAAATGCCCTTGTCCAGCGGTTTCTTTTGTATAATGGCATGTAAAAACCCTAACGAACCAGGCAACAATTTTCACTTATTGTTGATGTAGTTAGCTCCAGCCAGAAGATGTGTACCCGCAAGTTAAAACGGGTCGTGAGGTGAACACTCTACTACTTTTTACTGAAGGTGGGGTAGTAACAAGGGGTTAACAACACTGGTCAACATTTTCACTCACGACCCGTTTAAACCGGCGACCACATATCCCCTGACTGGAGCTAAATGCATCAATAAGTGAAAATTGTTGGCTGCTTCGTTAAAGTTTTTATGTACATGTCGCCCGACAATGGCATTTATCTGTTATACTGCGGCCCCCGGTCTTATGACTTCCGCGTGAGCTGGCGGGCTAACCTCGAGAACAGTGACCGGTGCCTATCTGTGCCGGAAGGCGCGCAGTAAAACAACTTGACGCTAGAGCGTCGAAACTACAGGTCTAGAATTTGCTCAACGACAGGTTCGGGAGCACTCTAATTAATACCCCTACGGGCCCTAGTAACATAAACACAAAAACTAAATATTGCACCAGTACACGCGAACACAGAACTAAAACTAAGGCTTTATTTACGAGCCTGGTTAGCAACAATTTAGACAAGGGACCGAATTGTAAAATATAGTATCAAACGCACGGATAATAACAAACTAAACAGTAAATTTGGGTCTCCTAACTCAGGAGCGCCGGTCACTAAACTCAGAATTATTCCCTACTGAAACCTGTAATCTTCCCCCGATAATTTAAACCCGACCGGCGTCCGCCATTCCCCTCAAGCCAACCGACTAGCTTGCATTGCACTTTATTTTGTACTAGTTCCAACTTTATATTTTAGGCTCCAAATAAGTTTCCCCCTTCAGAATATATCCCGAAACATGATTAGAACATAATTAAACTACTTTTTAGACTGAATTTAAGTTCTTAAATTATCGCTAAAATACGTGTGAATTAGGCTCAATTGCGCCCTCGTTGCTATGGCAACCAAACATGACTACGAACTCAATGCCGAACGGAAAGCCAAAAGGGCTAGGTCAACGAGGGTAGGGCCCTGCATTTACAACATATCTTTACTAGTTCAATTTAACAGCAAGTGTTTTATGAAGCAGAGCAGTTTTATCCAATACCTTTCGATAGCAGTCTCACCCGGATGAATCGATAACTCATCCAAATAGCAGTTTCAGCCACGGCATATAGGACCTACTTGACTTGCAAATAAACTGTCTGACCCCATTCCAAAACTACCAGTGGACTAAGCGGATTTAACATGCACACTTAACATTAGCGTGCATAGTTAAGTCCATTTAGTCCGATTAAAAAGCAGCGCGCTAAAAGTTAAGTCCGTTTAATCCGGAGGTTTTGGAATGGCATTCTCGATGAAGAAGACGGCAAGATGAATTTTTAAACCATTTAGTTAGATTAAAATTAACCCTTCAATCCGGTAAAAGAATAGTCCCTACATAGGTCAAATCACTTCGGTGTGATTTTGTTCGTTTCACTCAAACCTATGTAATTTTTAAGTACAATATGATAGTGTATGATCTGTGCTGGACTCGTTTACCTATAAAGCTGTAGTGTAAAAAATGTTTTGAAATGTAAAAATGAAAAAAATGTAAAAAATGTGAACCCTCCCCTTCGGCCCCTCGATTTTGGTCCCCCCCATCCCCTACTCATACATGTGTGGTTAAACTTGTGTATATTTATGTTGTTATGTGTTTCAATTCCGTAAAATTTTGTTAAATAGTTGAAAAATTGTTGAAACAGTTTAAACTTAGTGGAAACAAGGGGTGTGCGTATACGGAATTTGATGCATTGCAATTTACTTTAAACTAAATTTCCAGCCTGAGTTTAAAGTGGGTGTTCCTATACGGAAGATGATGCATACTCACTCACTCTCACTCAGTGCAGAGTGTGCGTATATGGAAGAATTACCGTTCCCGTTTTAGTCACGATCGAAATACATCAACAATTCAACTAACCGGTAATTTTAGAATCTCGTGCTTATTAATTTTATACAACGAATTCACAAAGATTTCCACATAAGCGTTATTCTGCCTGAAAGAGATACTCCTAGCATTATTTAGGTATATACACAGTAGCGTTTACGTTTTAAACTTGTCTCGTGAACTGTTTCTAATTTACCCACATATTAACTGTTAGCCATCAATCTTTTCTTGCAGTTAAGAAGCGTGTATAAAATTTGCGAGGGTTCTAGAAACACTTCTAAAGCGATTAGATTTGATTTTATAGTCGCTGTTACGAGTTACAAATTTTAATCTACCTAATTCGATTAATTCATTTTAGGAATTGACCCTGTATTTAAAAAGTTTACATACGCAACGTAGACGCCACGTAACATAGACTTGTCAAAATCAGGGATTAAATAGACAACATACATATTATGTAGAAGTGTATTATGTAGAAGCCAATACATAACATCAACCGCCAGTCAAGATTACGGTAATTGGGTCATTGAAAAGGTTAGTGTACGTTGTGGCCTAAGTCAAACATGGGCAAGAAAAATGTTCCGACTTTAAAAGGGGGCTACTTGTATAAGTGAAAATTTGAGGTTCTCCAACTTGTTTAAAATTTGCAAACATTGTAGCCCCCGTAAAAGCGCATCGCAGATGTAAAGGCTTCACCCAAGCCTTTTTAAATTTTTAAACTAAAGTTTAATTTAATTTAATGTTTAAAGTTTTTAATTTTGATTTAAACCACATCAAGCCATCAAGCTGAAACTTGGCATAGTAGTAGCCCAGATGTATGCCCAAATTTGAAGCGAATCGGAGAACTTAAAATTTACACTTATACAGTTAACCCCACCTTAAGACTAATAGTACCGTAATCTGCACTTAGAGTCGAGTACCGTGAAACCAGCGTGGGACTGTGGTGTCGGTAATATCAAAGAAGTCTATGTCGCGTATTTAAGTAGTTGCAAATTACAAATGGATGTCTATGCTACGTGGGGTAGACGTTGTGCATGTACATACACGATTTAAAATACTACATACATATATATGTTAATGTTTAACCTGGAATTATTATAGCAAGATAGGTTCCGATAGGTACAGCCGGAGACATGAATCTAAAACAAACATGGGTAATCTCATAAGTGAAGAATAATAAAAGCAGCAACATAACGGAAGAAAAAGGTCTACAACTGATACAAATAAAGCAAAAAGGTCACAGAGGGGGCAGGGTACCTTCGATGAGTGAAAACACTGCTTGGTTCACCCAGGAGATTCCATTTTTACGCGCCACCGCATGGGCCACGTACAGCTACGCTTTAATTTCAGTTGAACTAAATTGAACGAAAACGAAAACGAAAGCGAAAACGAAAACGAAATGCACGAAACTCAAATAATTTCTATTGCGACCCAAAAGTTGTAAGCCCACACACTTGATTTGATTAATGTTTAATGGATGAGAGCGCCTGTCTCTTTCTGCTGCCCTGAGTGGTGCTTTACTATGCATGTTTGTCGCTCTTATTCTCAGCTGCGTAATTTACTAAACTTTAAAGAAGCATACCGCCATAAACTTGACAACTCAGACCGCTTCAGCTGCCAAATTGCACAACCAGCGAAAACGAAAACGAAGCAAAGAGCGAAAACGAAACGAAATTGAACGAAAGCAAAAACGAAAGCGAAAACGAAAACGAAATTTTTATCAACTGAAATTAAAGCGTAGCTGTATATACTATGTACATTCAGATTCTCTGAATCCTATGTAATTTTGTGTAGGTCAAATTTGCTGTGTTAATTAACACTTGAAGGGCAAGTACATAGGTCAATCTTGCTAGCGTAGAGATTTAAAGATGACGGACAGCAACTAATAACAACGTAGAATGCAAAAGTTTCGAGCCGGTGTTGGTGTCGAACCCTCTAACTTTTGTCTTGAGAT